>WNWK01000306.1:95000-135000 GCA_009830355.1 Cherax destructor
CGCACGCACGCGCACACACGCACGCACACACACGCATGCACGCACACACACGCACACGCCACTTACCAAAATTTTCAACACATCCCTTGAAACTGGGCAGCTACCTGAGATATGGAAAAAGGCCAACGTAGTCCCCATCTTTAAAAAAGGAGACAGAAAAGAGGCACTAAACTACAGACCGGTGTCACTTACATGTATAGTGTGCAAAGTCTTGGAGAAAATCATCAGAAAAAGAATGGTGGAGCATCTGGAGCAGAACAGGTTAATCAACGCCAGACAGCACGGTTTCAGGGAAGGCAAATCCTGTGTAACAAACCTCCTGGAGTTCTATGATAAAGTAACAGAGGTAAGGCAAGAGAGAGAAGGGTGGGTTGACTGCATTTTCTTGGACTGCAGGAAGGCCTTTGACACAGTTCCTCACATGAGATTAGTAAAAAGATGGAAGACCAAGCGTGTATAACAGGAAGGGCACTGGAATGGATCAGGAATACCTCACAGGGAGGCAACAACGGGTCATGGTGCGTGATGAGGTATCACAGTGGGCGCCTGTGACGAGCGGTGTACCGCAGGGGTCAGTCCTAGGACCAGTGCTATTCTTGCTATATGTGAATGACATGACGGATGGGATAGACTCAGAAGTGTCTCTTTTCGCAGATGATGTGAAATTAATGAGGAGAATCACATCGGATGAAGACCAAGCAGGACTTCAAAGTGACCTGGACAAGCTTGACATCTGGTCTAGCAACTGGCTTCTCGAATTTAACCCCACCAAATGCAAAGTCATGAAGATCGGAGAAGGGCAAAGAAGACCGCTGACAGAGTACAGGCTAGGTGGACAAAGGCTACAAACCTCAACAAAGGAGAAAGACCTTGGGGTGAGTATAACACCAAGCACGTCTCCGGAAGCACACATCAACCAGATAACCGCGGCAGCATATGGGCGACTGGCAAACTTAAGATTAGCGTTCCGTTACCTTAACAAGGAATCGTTCAAGACACTGTATACCGTATACGTCAGGCCCATACTAGAGTATGCAGCACCAGTCTGGAACCCACACCTGGTCAAGCACGTCAAGAAACTAGAGAAAGTGCAAGGTTTGCGACAAGGTTAGTTCCACAACTCAGGGTCTGTCTTATGAAGAAAGGCTGAGGAAATAGGACTAACAACACTGGAGGAAAGAAGGGTCAGAGGAGACATGATAACGACATACAAAATACTGCGGGAATTGACAAGGTAGATAGTGACAGGTTGTTTCAGAGAGGAACACAGAAACAAGGGGACACAACTGGAAGCTGAAGACTCAGATGAGTCAAAGGGATGTCAGGAAACATTTCTTCAGCCACAGAGTAGTCAGGAAGTGGAATGGACTAGAGAATGATATAGTGGAGGCAGGAACCATACATAGTTTTAAGACAAGGTATGATAAAGCTCATGGAGCAGGGAGAGCAGAGACCCAGTAGCAGACAGCGAAGAGGCGGGGCCAGGAGCTGAGTCTCGACCCCTGCAACCACAATTAGGTGAGTACAATTAGGTGAGTACACGCACACACACACGCACACACATACACACACACGCACACACACGCACAGCAATCAGTGAAGAGGCGGGGCCAGGAGCTATGACTCGACCCCTGCAACCACAAATAGGTGAGTACAAATAGGTGAGTACACACACACACACACTTACATGTATAGTGTGCAAAGTCCTGGAGAAAATCATCAGGAAAAGAATGGTGGAACACCTTGAGCGGAACAGGATAATAAACACCAGACAGCATGGATTCCGGGAAGGCAAATCCTGTGTAACAAACCTCCTAGAGTTCTATGATAAAGTAACAGAGGTAAGGCAGGAGAGAGAAGGGTGGGTTGATTGCATTTTCCTGGACTGCAGGAAGGCCTTCGACACAGTTCCTCATATGAGATTAGTAAAGAAGTTGGAAGACCAAGCATGTATAACAGGAAGGGCACTGGAATGGATCAGGGAATACCTCACAGGGAGGCAACAACGGGTCATGGTGCGTGATGAGGTATCACAGTGGGCGCCTGTGACGAGCGGTGTACCGCAGGGGTCAGTCCTAGGACCAGTGCTATTCTTGGTATATGTGAATGACATGACGGACGGGATAGACTCAGAAGTGTCTCTGTTCGCAGATGATGTGAAATTAATGAGGAGAATCACATCAGAAGAGGACCAAGCAGGACTTCAAAGAGACCTGGACAAGCTTGACATCTGGTCTAGCAACTGGCTTCTCGAATTTAATCCCACCAAATGCAAAGTCATGAAGATCGGAGAAGGGCAAAGAAGACCGCTGACAGAGTACAGGCTAGGTGGACAAAGGCTACAAACCTCATCAAAGGAGAAAGACCTTGGGGTGAGTATAACGCCAAGCACGTCTCCGGAAACACACATCAACCAGATAACTGCGGCAGCATATGGGCGACTGGCAAACCTAAGATTAGCGTTCCGTTACCTTAACAAGGAATCGTTCAAGACACTGTACACCGTGTACGTCAGGCCCATACTAGAGTATGCAGCACCAGTCTGGAACCCACACCTGGTCAAGCACGTCAAGAAATTAGAGAAAGTGCAAAGGTTTGCGACAAGGCTAGTTCCACAACTCAGGGGACTGTCCTATGAAGAAAGGTTGAACACAGAAACAAGGGGGCACAACTGGAAGCTGAAGACTCAGTTGAGTCAAAGGGATGTTAGGAAGCATTTATTCAGCCATAGAGTAGTCAGGAAGTGGAATAGTCTAGCGAACGATATAGTGGAGGCGGGAACCATACATAGTTTTAAGACAAGGTATGATAAAGCTCATGGAGCAGGGAAAGCAGAGACCCAGTAGCGGACAGCGAAGAGGCGGGGCCAGGAGCTGAGTCTCGACCCCTGCAACCACAATTAGGTGAGTACACACGCACACACACGCGCACACACGCACACACACGCACACACACGCACACACACGCACACACACGCACACACGCACACACACGCACACACACGCACACACACACACACGCACACACACGCACACACACGCACACACGCACACACACGCACACACACACACACACACACACACACACACACTTTTATCAACACTAATAGCAAAGTATTTTCTGACAGCAGATCCGCTAGTGCAATAAAGCGAAGATCATCTCGGTGGCCCTCATCAGTATGCTGGAGGCGCTGAGGGGACAGGAAGGCAGAGGGGAGAGTTGAACGCTGAGGGGAAGTGAGAGGAAGTGAGGGGAGCTGAGGTGGAAATGCGGTCGAATGTTAAGGGAATGTTGATGTGTGTGTGGGTGTGGGTGTATGTATGTGTGTGTGTGTGTGTGTGCATCTGTGTGTCTTCTCTATCCCCTCTACTTATCTTTTTATCCTCCCTGTATCTACTTCCATTAATCTCTTTTTCCCATTCACATTTTTTTTTTAGCTTTAAATCAGAATGAAATTAATGAACTCATTGTCAAGTCTCGCCTCAGCGCTTCTTGACAATGAAGGACCTAAACATCATCGCATACCTTTTCTGCTAGATGCAGATTTTTGGGTGAATTTTCAATTTTGAATTGGCTATAGTATCTCCTTTTGTTTTCCACCCAAATCAAATTTCAATGGTTTTAGTCTCATTTTTATATTTGTAGAAATAATTCTAAGTAACGTAAATTTCACAACATAATTGTAAATGTAATGCCGAGGTGGATACGCTTGTTCTATATTTAGTTATGTCTTATTGAGGAACATTAACTTGTTAGTGAGAGAGAGAGAGAGAGAGAGAGAGAGAGAGAGGGCAATGAGAATTTATGTAAGCAATATTGCACTACTGACTGGCTTGTAAGAGCATATCACAAGCCAATGATTGTTGCAGGCTTGGAAGTGGCAAATAGTAGAATAAGTGGTTGTTACAGTGACTTGTAGCAGTCGACTAATTGGTTGTTACAGTGACATGTAACAGGTTAAATAGCACTTTTTTTTAGGAGGGTTGAAACTAGTCGTTTTGGACCGGATTTAGGGATGACCTGAAATTCCCTTACAGACCTTAATGATCACGTTTTAAACATGATCTATTTAGAGGCTTGAAATTTATGCTTTGCAAAGTCGGAAGCGTTCGTAATATTGCTGTTTGTGACCCGACCTCAATCGCTCCCCTCCCTAGACCTAGCCCAACCTCAATCCTTTCCTTCCTCATAAGATAACCCAACCTCAAACCACAGTACGGGTGGAGTTAGGACCCATAGCAAGTTAAAACTCCAGGCCAGTGCGTAAACCACTGGGCCAGCTGGCTACTTTGAGATTCATCCAACAAGGTATATTTATACACCATAGGGAGGTTAGCATGGGCCACAACTGTGACCACAAATCCAAGTGTTTACATATGAAACTCCCGCCAGCGTGGCCGTGACAAACTCTAGTTCAAGTCCCCAGGGGTTCTAAAACCCCCCACCCCACCCGTTCAGTTTGACATGACCCAATCTCAGCTTACTTGTGGGTTAGAGGACCAATGAAGGGGTTCGTGATCAGCTGAACGAAAGCCTTTGAACAGAAGAGTAAACCCACTTCCACGTTCTCGTTCACCAAGTCCTCGTGATTCAAACCTGACGCAGTGAACTTTTTGGAGTGCTCGGCTGCTGCTGCTGCTGCTGCTGCTGCTGCTGCTGCTTCTGCTGCTGCTGCTGCTGCTGTGCCTGCGTCAGCTGGAGGAAGTTCCGGAGGAGTCATGTTCTTGAGGAATTCCGTTGATGAGGATGATCTGCCAGGATCTGTGAGGAGAGAAGTGAAAGTGATGTGTGGTGGTGCTGTGTGGTGATATGTGGTGGTGCTACTGGGTGGGTGATGTGTGGTGGTGCTACTGGGTGGGTGATGTGTGGTGGTACTGGGTGAATGATGCGTAGCAGTAGTGGTACTGGGTGGATGATGTGTGGTAGTGTGATGGGACAGTGTCTGTACTTCCTCTCCCAAGCAGGGTGCATGGGAGAAGGAAGTACAACTAGCGTAAGTTAGCATGGGAGAAGAAATTATATAAGTCTAAACTGGGAGACTTCAGTAGGGTCATGAGGACATCGGCAAGAATTCCATTAACTACGGAAGCTTCTAAGGTTTTGTTCCATCAGTGCTTGAGTTACTATCACTTGGGAATGACCATCTAGGGTGGGGAGGAACTCACCTTGCTCAGCGAGGGGTGGCGGGTGGGGGCAGCGAGGCGTGGTTGTCGGGGGTAGTGTAGGGGTGGTTTCCTGGGGGGCGTCACCCCCTTCCTCCCATGCACACGGACACGGCGCACACCCTTCTGTGGCAGACAAGTCACGGCTCGTTACGCACCAACCACCACAATATAAAACTGGACCTTAATGAAAAAATAATCTTTTTTTCGGGGTTGAAGTTACACCCATTATCAGAGCTGCAAAGATAACTACAGGCTAACTAACTAACTACTTCTGACTATGTCAAAGACGATAAAAAGGAAAGAATGGCCTTGCTAGAGGGCCATTTCGCTTATAAGACAATAAATAACTCTGCAGTAGCTAGTTAGAGCAAACAAATTGCCTAACTACCATTAAAGTGTGTTTGCCTTGTGACTAACAAGGTATCTTTGAAAAAATAATGAAAATAAATCTGGCTGGTTGCTTATTTATTGGATTTGAAGCCTATCGACTACATTAAGCTTGCAAGTTCGTTCACCATCAGTTAAGAATACCTTAATCCCTAAGATAGTCATTAAATATACTATCAATGTATACATGTATATGTATATCCTGTCTAGAACAGGCTTATGCATATGTGTATGCATAGGTCTATGAATTCCATATTTTCATCTTTATAACGTCTTAGACAAAAAACTGTATTGCTTACTACCAAACTTCTTTCTAAATCTAAATCTAAATCTCAGTCACGCTGAACAACAACAAATCTTATGCTAAGGTAAAGAATGTTATTATTATTATTATTATTATTATTATTATTATTATTATTATTATTATTATTATTATTATTATTATTATTATTATTAACTCAATTTTGTTGACGTCGATTCTCAAATTTGAATTAACTTCCAGTGTAAGATTTTTGAGTTACAGAAACAATTGGAAATTAGGTCTATTTTTTTTTTTTTTGTATTTTGATAATTGCTGACGAACTGGTGACAATGTCAGCATATAGGCACGTCAGCTGAACAGCATGTGCGTACGTTAGTTGAACAGCTTGTACGTACACACGTCAGTTGCACAGTGTACTTGATAAATACACATTGCCTGAACAAATCCATCTTACTGAAACTACAAATCCTGGTATGGCGGATTAACTCTTACCGGAGATTTACAGTCAGAATACTTGAGTTAATACAGCTGGACTCAGCGTATTTAAGTCTGAAGAGTACATGCGTAAATCTCAATACTATTGCGGAAGGATTTACAGTAGAACCCGGGTGTTCGAACGTACAGGACCTCGAACAGACCGGAGTCCGAACAATTTTGTTAAGAAAAAAATTGACCAGGTCTTTGAACGTTTTTCTGGAGTCCGAACACGCTGACTTGTTTAGAATTCAGTTATAAGAAAACTTTACAGGAAAGTTCTGTTTCAAAAGCGCTTTGAAGTGACCTCTGACACTGACCTGACTCTCAGAGACTTTTGGAAGAGTCAGTTCAACATCCTCCAGTGTGTGAGGCTGATAATTAAAGCCTGGGAAATAATGTTTCGGACATTGAACTTTTCGCAGTTCCAGCACCACCTAGGAACCTGCTAAGTTCAAAAACCGGAAGTACACTGTATTCTGGTTCACTGTCACAAGTTTCTCACTGTATAACTACTAGTGGTACTTACCATACCGTGGGATGAGTGCAGGTGGTAGGGGTGTGGTGGTGGTAGTGGTAGCGTTGGTGATGGTGGTGGTGTCTACTGGAGCCGGGGCCGTGGCGTTGGGGTGACGTAAGATGTACAGGTATTTAGGGATGATGGGAACTGAAAGAGACGAAATAAACGCGGGTAAGAGGGCGAAGTATATGGGAATTTCTTATCTGATTCACCCGACAGTTTGCACTAAATCATTGCCAAAACTAATTTATTTAAGGATTTCACGTATTGATCATACGATGTGGTCTGAATGTTGTTGATAATTGGTTTAGAGAACCGACAAGTTATTATATTAGACACATGTGTTAAACATTGGTATCTTTATTGTGGAAACGTTTCGCCACACTGGCTTCAGTCCAATACAAAGAAGAATGGTGAAGATCAGAAGGAGTCTGAGGTAATCAGTCCCTCAACCTGGAATAGATGTAATCAGTTCATCAATCTTGAAAAGATTGATGGACTGATTACATCGACTCCAGGGTGAGGGATTGATTACCTCAAACTCCTTCTAATCTTCAACCATTCTTCTTTGAATTGGACTGATGAAGCCACGGTGTGGCGAAACGTTTCCTCAATAAAGATACCCAAGTATTGCACGTGTGTTTAATTTATCAATCTGTATGTATGGAGGCGTGATATGCTGGAGGCTCGATACTCCGGCATCACAGACGGGAGTACAGTGCATCATTACTCAGCTATGACAAAGGGTAAAACAGGGAGTGATTTATGTTGAGGGGTTCGACCTGGGGACCACTAGGACCCTTTCAGTCGGCCACCCTGTGTGGAGGTGACTCTCCCTGTATGTACAAGGCAGAAGAGTGTGAGAATGACTTTACACATTACGTCTCCAGGAGACAGAAGGCAGCCAGGGTTTAGCTCTCCATACAAGTGTAGCAGACCTCTTACTTTCCGTCTCCATAAGACAGGAGACAGCAGGCAGCCAGGTTTGTAGCTCTTCATACAAGTATAGGAGAAACTGTTCGCCGAAAAGTCGCCCTTAGGAGAGAAATCTCATGACCGACCTGACATCGGTCCAGGAGGGACCGAAACGTCATCACAAGGTTTCTCTCATAAGTGCGGGATTTTGGTGAACGCTTCCAACCACAGCACTGATGCCTTCTGGTTCATTAGCGGAAGCTGCTAGTGTGCTGGCAACGTTAACTAAATTATGGGTGGAACTGAAACACGATACGGAGACTCCATACCTTCGTGGAGAGGTCAAGACTCCTGGAGGCTGCATCTTGCATCCGTTGTCTGCGAGACTAAGAACTCTTGAAGTATAGAGAGGTAGAGATACATGTACAGAGAGATGTCCGTGATGACGTCCCTGATCAGAGCTACTGAGGGGTGAGGCAGTGTAGAAGGGAGGGAAGGGACACGATGGAGAGAGGCGAGAGAGGAATGAGAGAAGAGAAAAAAATGACGTAGGAGATGGAAGAGATGTTAGAGAAAAGGGAAGGAGTTGGAGGAGGAAGGATAGAGGAACAGGCGACGTAAAAGATAGAAGGAACAATGAAGGAGAGGCAAATATGTGAATGAAATTTGATAAGGATAGAGTGGAGAGAGAGAGAGAGAGAGAGAGAGAGAGAGAGAGAGAGAGAGAGAGAGAGAGAGAGGAGGGAGGGAGGAAGAGTAGAAAGAGGTTGACGATTAAAGATTATTATTCTGTTGACGAGGGAGAACTAAACCCGTAGGGGTCATACAGAGTCCGGGGAGAATAGGAGGTAAACAAGTTTATCCCCAAGGAAGGGGGGGATGACAGGTCCAATTCTCTGGATCAAGAGCCCCTCACCAGCATCAAGGAACCTCCCTTTAGGAGGAGGGAGAGAGGGGCGTAGGAATAAATAGGAGAAAAGGGGGAAGGGAAAGGGGAAAGATAAAGGAGAATGGAGAAGGAGCGGGGGACAGTCCCCACTCTCGGGAACCTACACCTCTCCAAGCAGCGGCAGGGAATCCATCAGTCATAGACTCTGACGACGCTGACTTACTAACGATAGCTAGTTAAAAGTATGCGGTAGGCCTAGGCTACCTTTGAAGTCGCTGACAACGAAGACGCACTTACTTACGGTGGTCAGGAGCCTACGACAGGGGATGCAGTTAACCTACCTACCTACGGAGGCTCTGACGACAGGGCAGCACCTACGTACCTGCCTACAGTGGTCAGGAGCCTACGACAGGAGATGCTACTAACCTACTTACCTTCGAAGTCGCTGACAACGGAGAGGTACTTACCTACGGTGGTCAGGAACCGACGACAGGGGATGCAATCAACCTACTTACCTTCGGAGGCTCTGACGGCAGGGCAGCACCTACCTACGGTGGTCAGGAGCATGTTGTCGAGGAGGAGAGCGATGGCAACAATGACGAGGATAAGCTTGCGCGACTCCCGGCATGTTATGAGCCACTCCTTCACTGCCCCCATGATGGCTCCGGCCGCCCGACCTCCCCGCGCTGTCGACCCCAAAACAGTCCCTCGTTAGCTCTTCAGGAATGGTGGGGAGATGCACGGTTAGTTAAGACCAGTGAAGAGCCTCTCTTTGTTTGTTTTTTGTGGCTTGTTTGGGAATGGTAGTTAGATGTGTATTAACCTCCTTAGGTTGATTAGTTAAGACAGTGAACAACAATTTTCATCAAAAAATTGTTTTTAGCACTTTTTTGAGTTAGCCTTTTTTTTTTTAAATGGTGTCTGGCTACATTGTTTGTTTCCCTTTTTCAAGTTCGATTAATATTAGTCATTGTATTATAAATTTAAGGGGTATGACAGTAGTATTTTTGACTTAACATTGCCCAGTTACGGCCAGAAATGTGCACTTTTGACTGGTGGGCCAATTGAAGATAGGGGTATGACAGTAGTATTTTAGTAAATTATTTTAGTATATTATAAAACAAAAGCCAGAAAATGTGCCTCCAACATTGTTATTAACCTTATTGAAGTATAGGTCGTAACAACCCTGCTTACTCGTGTCTGAGTTGGTGTAATATTTTATTGACTAATATTATAATACGTTGGACAACAGAGTTGTTAACTGAGAGTTATTACAAATATTACTTGCAAAATACATATGTTTTGAGCTGATTAGTGGCATGAGATTCTTTGTGACTTAAGACAATCACCAGTTACATTTTTTTTTCTTCCAAGTCAGTTTATGTGGGGATTTTGACCTCAGATTGGTCTAAAATATGTTTTCCTCCATCCTTCTTCTCTAACTCAACTGAAGATGGTTTGTCTAATATATGAAAGTACTTGGACATTTATGGTCTACTATTTTTCACTGAGATGTTGTCACACACACTGTGACTCGACCCGTGCAATCACAATTAGGTGAGCACACACACACATTAGTATAAGACTGTTGAAATGACATCCAGAAGGACAACTTAATCCTAAAATAAATTACAGAAAGCATTAAAAGAGTGAAGACTGGACACCAGCAAGATAAACTTGCTTCTGTAAGCGGACATACAGCAGGTAATTATCCTGGTAACATGGGGTACAGCAGACAATTCAAGGGAACGAAACAATAACAAGAGTGAAAAAATTAACGAAAAGACTCAAGAAAGCAGAGAATTGAACATGAGGATTAGAATGGAATAAACCGAGAAATTAGGAGAAAAGCGAAGAGGCAATTAAAAAAATTATATGAAATACAGAACCAAATCTGTTAAAGTATGTCACAGCCACATTGAACAAAGAAGGAACAAGACTGAACAGGGAACGAAAAGAAATCGTGGAAAGTTATATGTGATAAACTGAACATAAAACAGAACAAGTCTTACGAACAGGGAGGAAAGAAAATACCGTTGAACAGAGCACAACTTGTAAACTTTAAAACTGAAACTGAGGTTGTTGGTTGAACTGGACTCAACCAAGTCACAGGCAATGTTTACCCTGGCCACCGCCTCCTGCTGCCCCATCCCACCAGACGCTACACCCAATTCTACCTCACACCTTCATCGCTCCTCATATATATATATCTTCCAGTCTCCGTCTTTCCCACGCCTTTCCCTCAAAAGCTCTTCTTTTAAATATTTCTCCACCCCACAACTGGATATCCATAATCCTCGTTCACTCCAAACAGCATTACCCACACCTTGTACAATTCACAAACAACCCCCACACAGGAGAGAAAAGCTTACGACGACGTTTCGGTCCAACTTGGACTATTTACAAGTCACACTGACACACAAAGGTGAGGGAAGAGGGGGACAGAGACAGAAAAAAAGAGGACGAAAGAAACCTAGATAACAGAACAAATCAGACCACTCAACAAATACAGACGCAACGTAGTGTTAGTAATGCAGATTGCATTTCTAACAAACGAAGGGAGCAAAAAAAAAAACAGAACAACAAAGGATGAACCAGGTATCATTGCTGTCACCGAGACCAAACTCATGGGGACAAATAACTAATGCATTTTCCCCAGAGGATATCACATGGTGACAAAAAAAAAAAGGGAGAACAGAGGAGGAGACGAAGAAAAACTGATGGCAAAGAACTACTTAAGACTCGAGAAACTGAAAAGCATGAACAGTAGAGAATACAAAGAATACACAGTAGGAAAATTGAGAAGAGAAGAGACCATTGATGACAGCAGTGTTATGAAGCTCTCACATTACCAGGAGGCTAAGGACGGGATGTGAGGAAAACAATTCGAAGCAACAGCACAGAACATAAGCTGCTGATTACGAGATATAGTGGAACCTCGGTGTTCGAATGTATCGGACCTCGAACAAACCGGAGTCTGAAGAATTTTGTTCGGAAAAAAAATTGACCAGGTCTTTGAACGTTTTTCTGGAGTCCGAACACGCTGACTTATTTTAAAATTCAATTGTAAGAAAACTTTACAGGAAAGTTCTGTTTCAAAAGTGCTTTGAAGTGACCTCTGACACTGACCTAACTCTCAGAGACTTTTGGAAGAGTCAGTTCAACATCCTCCAGTGTGTGAGGCTGATAATTAAAACCTGGGAAATACTGTTTCGAACATCGAACTTTTCGCAGTTCCAGCACCACTTAGGAACCAGTTAAGTTCAAACACCAGGGTTCCACTGTATATCAGAAAATAATTGAGTACAAATAAGAAGTGCGTCTGGTTGGCGCTCAGCAGACGGAGGATCAAGCCTCCACCACGTCTTGAGCTGAGTGACCCACATGGGTTTAGCGCTTAGCATGAATTAAACAGTAAAAACGAGATATATCAGATAGAAATTGTGAGGAAATGTGGAGGCAGCACATGCAAACATTGAGCCGACAAGTGAAGTAAGATTAAAGGAATGAGAGATGAGGATGAACCAGCAAGACTTGACGTAATATTCACTCTTAACGAATCAGATTTAGATGAAATCGAATATGAAATTTAACTATGAAAGTAATTACTCACTAATAAGGTTTGCAAATTTATTAGATAAGCGTGACTGATATCTGTATATCGACCATCAGGTTAGGTTAGTTAAATGGACACATTTAACTAACCTGAGGGAAATACACTGAGGAAGGGAACTAGATGGAAAGGCAGCCCAGGAGACGATGGAAAGCTTCGACATCATGTGTCATGAGGTGGAATAATAATTTACAAAAGACGTGAGAAGACAACCAAGGGCCCGTGGTACAAGCAGGGCTACAGGAAGACTAAATAGCTCAGAAACAATACGAAGACAAGAGGAGGGAAGAAAAGAGATATAAGAACATAAGAAAGAAGGAGCACTTCAGCAGGCCTACTGGCTCATGCTAAACAGGTTTAAGTCACACCCGCTTAAGAAGGAAGGAAGGAGCACTGCAGCAGGCCTACTGGCCCAAGCTGGTATAACTATGTATGGGATCATTATGAAAATTATAGCGAACGAAAAGCTAAATAAAATCACAACAGCTTTATAGTCACTTTAATCTTAAAGGAACAGCTAAAGAAGCCAGATATAAGACTGAAGAAGGAAAGAGGAACACTCATGGTAGACAATACGAAGATATGTGAAAAACTAAAGAGAATATTGAAAGTGATAGACACACACAATGATAACAGGAAACACAGGAACAAGGAGAGATTAACCCAAAGCAGAAGATGTCTACACAAGAAAGTAGAAAGTGATAGAGAATCTAAAGGAACTGCAGGCAAAGTACAAGGGACCTGATGATTAAGACATATGCAACAGTTGGGTATCGTTAATGTTGAAACGTTTCACCTACACAGTAGACTTCTTCAGTCAAATACAGAGGCTTCAGGTGTAGTAGTGAAATGAAGATGATGTAATCAGTCCATCAACCTTGGAAAAAAGTGTTTTGGGGGGGTCAGTCCCTCAGCCTGGAGAAGAGTTCAGCTCCATGGAGCTGAACTCTTGCTGAACTGTTGCACGTGTCTTAATCATCAACTTGTGGGTATTTTATACCATTTTCAACATAGACAAGGGACCTGACAAAACATGGGTACTAATGGAAGGAGCAGAGGCACTTCTGTGAGCCCTCAGAAAAAATCTTCAAGTCACCAGATCTGGGACAGCTACCTGATGGATAGCTGGACTTCAGCCAGTGTTATTACTATGTTTAGGAAGTGGGAGAGGGATGAGGCGCTGAGCTAGAGGCCGGTATCAATGAGGCTCATCCTGCTAGGAGCATGGTGCTACAACACCTGGAGAGGAGGGACTTTGTCTTTGAAAAGTGAGACAGATTCAGGGAGGAGAGGTCCTGTCTGACGAACTTATGGAGTGCCATGACAGATATACTGTGATGAAGCAAGGAAGATAGGGGCTCTGTGGACTGCATATTCTTGGACTGCAAGACAACATTTGGCACTGCTTGTTACCTGGGTGCAGTGGGAGGGCACACCTGGGGCTCAAAGAAGACCTGAAAGATGGAAGACACTTGTGTAAAGAGACACGTATACGCAGATTGAAAACCTTAACAAGAAAACGTTTCACCAGAAGTGGCTTCTTCATTAGGACTGAAGAAACTACTCGTAGCGCAGCGTTTCGTTATTGTCTTAATTTGTGCACATGTTTCTTTCCAAAGTGTTTCAGTATCAACATACCAATTCAACAAACGTATGATAGTATGAGAGGAAATTTTTGTGATTCTCAAAGGATGAGTACTGGGGCCGCTGCTGTTCCTCATATGCGTTAACGACATAACAAACGAGAAAGGCTCACACGTGATTATATTTGCAGATGTGTAAAATTAAAGAGAACACAAACTTCAGAAAATAGAGGCAGCCTTAAGGAAGACTTATGTTACAACGACGATCAAACAAGTAAATGTTCAACTTTAAACCTGAATATGCTCAAGGTCATGCAGTTTGGAAGGATAAAAGAAGACAGGAAGCGAAGCACGGTCAGAAATCGTTATCAGTGTCAAAGCAGTAAATGAAACCAAATAGAACGGTAGTTAACGCAAATTCCATACACACATTTAAGAATAGGTATGAGAGAATTCACAAGGTTGGAAAATTAAGTTGCAGGACCCAGGAGCTGTAGCTCAAAGTGTGTTAAAGCACAATTATGTTAGAAGAAACTGATAAACGGGTTAACTTTATAGAATTCAAAGTTGGAAATGATTTTTTTTACTCAAATAAGGACGTGAGTACAAAGAATATATTTCAAAGTGATAAACACACAGTTGTTTGGACACAATTGTTAGAAAAGTACTTAGCCAAGAGAGATGGGTAAATTTGCTCTGAGGAGGGGAATCCATCATCCTGAAAAGGATAAAAAGGCGATTTGTTGATTTTGGAAATAAACATTTATTTGAATACGTGTATTAAACATATATATGTCGTGCCGATTAGGTAAAACTTGCTATTTTGGCTTAAATAGCAACGCTCACCTTGCCATATAAGACAAGTGAAAAATTTTGTATGCAATAATTTCGCCAAAATCATTCTGAACATAACGAAAAAAATATATTTCATTGTGTTTATTTATTATTAAATTAATGTTAACGTATCTAAAATATATTTAGTTGGGTTAGGCTAAATTAAATTGCGCTTGTTGTAATAAGGTTAGGTAGGTTTTCAAAGTTTCTCTTGGTACAAAATTATAAATTCTTACATTAACATAAATGAAAAAAATATATCTTTAAACGTATAAGAGAAAATTTTAGAAAGGACTTAATTTTAGATGAGTTCTTGCTAATTGACCAGTTTTACCTAATCGGCACACATAAAAATATATATATATATATATATATATATATATATATATATATATATATATATATATACATACTAGCAGAGGATTCGAACCCATGTCTTTTTGGCCCGCCCCATGGTGGGCGAAAATGACATGACGCTCTAACCCACAGGACCACGCAATCCTACAATAATCATTCACCCAGCAGAGCTAGGTGTTTTACCGTGATCCGAGGACATACAGTGATGTTGGTGCCTCTGAGCTAATTTCATTCTACTTCCCGTTTGGTGTACTAGCCTCCACGAGCAGTATTTTATATTATTATAACCACGAAAGTGGTATTGCATCAATAACAACTCTGCGACTAGCCGAGGATTCGAACCCATGTCGTTTTCACCCGTCCCATGGTGGGCGAAAATCACATATGACGCAGTGTTGTTATTGATTCAATACCACTCGTTCGTGGGTACAATAATATAAAATACTGCTTGTGGAGGCTAGTACACCAAACAGGGAGTAGAAGAAAATTAGCTCAGAGGCTTCACACCACCGTATGTCCTCGGATCAGTAAACACCTAGCTGTGCTGGGTGCGTATTCATGTAGGATTGCGTGGTCCTTGGAGTTAAACGTCATGTGTGATTTTCGCTCAACATGGGGCAGGCCAAAACGACATAGGTTCGAATCCTTGGCTAGTCGCAGTGTCGTTATTCATTCAATACCACTCGTTTGTGGTTACAATAATATATATATAAGACAATCATATATATATATATATATATATATATATATATATATATATATATATATACACTCATCGATATTACCTTGCGCGACCCTCGTTGTAACCAGAAAAAAAGTGAAAAAAAATTGAATTTATAAGGGAGAAAATAGGTTCAGCTGGAGCCGGATATTAAGTCGTGAGGTACCATGATACTGAGGCCATTTTCTCTTCTGTGTATTGAAAACCTATTTTGGTCGATACACGTGTGTAACGTGATGTGTGTGTGTGTGCTTGTGTGTGTAGATCACCTCTGGAGCCTTGGAACGACACAGTCGTTGGATTCTCGACCCCTGACACGACCACAGTGTCATCAGCAACTGTGTGAGTATTGCTTCTCTCTCCCTGATTGGCCAGACTTTGTCAGGATTCACCCAATCAAAAGTAAGATTCACGTCTCCTTGTCTCATTCAACTGTGGAGCTTGCCAGTTTGAAGGAGCATTGAGAGAGGGCACTACAGACGATGTTTCGCCCCGTAATGGACCCTTATCGAGTCACGAAGGACCGAAACATCGCCTGAGATTGCCTTTCCAAACTGTGAGCTAGTTGTGATTGTTGCAGTCACAGTATTGTGTGTTATGCTTGTTGCAGTCACGGTATTGTGTGTTATGCTTGTTGCAGTCACGGTATTGTGTGTTGTGGTTGTTGCAGTCACGGTATTGTGTGTTATGCTTGTTGCAGTCACGGTATTGTGTGTTGTGGTTGTTGCAGTCACGGTATTGTGTGTTATGCTTGTTGCAGTCACGGTATTGTGTGTTATGCTTGTTGCGGTCACGGTATTGTGTGTTGTGGTTGTTGCAATCACGGTATTGTATGTTATGCTTGTTGCAGTCACGGTATTGTGTGTTGTGGTTGTTGCTGTCACGGTATTGTGTGTTATGTTTGTTGCAGTCACGGTAGTGTGTGTTATGCTTGTTGTAGTCACGGTATTGTGTGTTGTGGTTGTTGCAGTCACGGTATTGTGTGTTGTGGTTGTTGCTGTCACGGTATTGTGTGTTATGCTTGTTGCAGTCACGGTATTGTGTGTTATGCTTGTTGCAGTCACGGTATTGTGTGTTATGTTTGCTGCAGTCACGGTATTGTGTGTTATGCTTGTTGCAGTCACGGTATTGTGTGTTGTGGTTGTTGCAGTCACGGTATTGTGTGTTATGCTTGTTGCAGTCACGGTATTGTGTGTTATGGCTATTGCAGTCACGGTATTGTGTGTTGTGGTTGTTGCAGTCACGGTATTGTGTGTTATGCTTGTTGTAGTCACGGTATTGTGTGTTGTGGTTGTTACAGCTAGGTTAGGTTAGTTTAGGTTAAGTTAGACTAGGCTACGCTAGGGTAGGCTAGGCTAGAGTTAATCAGAACCAGCCTCGTTCCCTCAGAACCCATCAGAATACTGTTTGGTCTCTTAGAGCCAATCAAAATACTGCTTCGCACCCCTAGAGCCATTCAGAAGAGCTTCGTTCTCTACAGCCAATCAAAACACAGCTTCGTGCCTGAATGGGCGACAAATGAAGTTATCATTAGCTGAAGTGAAGGCGGGTTCAACTTCCAGAGGTCCAACTTCATTGTCGAGTCCCTCACCCTTTTGTAAAAATAAGATCGACCTTATCTGTGAATTGAGTGGGTCGAGGCAATCTTGAGGTCGATTCATAGGCCGAGTGAGGAAGGTGTGGATAAAATGCAGTTTCTGGGGGGAATTTAAAATTAGTTTTTATAAAGAGAGAGAAAGATGGAGTTTTGAGGAAGTGAAGGGGAGAGAATTTCTCTCTCTCTCTCTCTCTCTCTCTCTCTCTCTCTCTCTCTCTCTCTCTCTCTAACACACACACACACACACACACACACACACACACACACACACACTTACATCCAGCGTCCAGAACTGGAACCAGAAAAACAGAGCACAGTAAGAGAAAGAACTGAAAGTGTGGTATTAAAATACAGATGGGATAACAAATAAGAGTGACGAATGGAAAGAGAGGATAGTGGAAGTATACCTAGACACAGAGACTATGCTCACGGATATGATAATACACACGATCTTCCCAGAAAAATAGCAAATAATGAGAAATGAGAGAGAAGAGAAGAGGAGGTGGAGGAGTGTCGTTGCTAATCAGAAACCAGTGGAATCTTGAGACGAGTGGAATAATCAGAGAGGGATCAAAGGACTACATAACAGGGACACTCAGAATTAGAAGGGAGAGAACCAAGGTGTTAATAACAGTGATGTATAACCCACCATTAAAGAGCAGGAGACCAAGACAGTAATATGATGAGAACAACAGGGCGATGGTGAGCACAGCAGAGACAGCTAGAAGTCCACATGGGCAATGCAACACTGCTGATCATAGGAGACTTCAACCATGAGAAAATAAATTGGGAAAAGATGGTCACACGGAGGACCAGATACGTTGAAGGTGGAGGTGGTGATGGAAAACTTCATGAGTCAGCATGTCAGGGACACAACTAGAAAGAGAGGAGGCGACGAACCAGCGAGGCTGGACCATGTGTTTACCCTAAGTGATGCTGATGTAGGGAACATTGAATATGAGAGGCCCCAGAGTGCCACCGACCGTGCAGTGGCGAGGTGTGAATGCCTTGTGGAAGTGAATTTTGAGAGAAATGCAGAGTGGGAATAAAGGCGATTTGTAAGTGGTAGAGCCATGAGAGAGGGGGCTACATGGAAATACAGTGATACAGTGACTGAAATTAAGTATGTGGCTGGGAAGTGCCGGGAGGCAGAAGACTAATTCATACACAGGGGGAGAAGCACAAGCAAGAACAGAGTGAGTCCATGGTTCACCCGCAGGTGCAGGGAAGTAAAAGCTAAAAGCGTAAAAGCATGGAAGAAATATATAAAGCAAAGAATACTAGATAACAGGGAAGCAAGCATGAGAGCCAGAAATGAATACACGTGGGTAAGAAGAATGACAATTTAATTATGACATAGTATAGAAAGCCAGATCTAAACCAAAGTTTCCGTATAGCCACACCAGCAAGAAGGCAACTCTGAAGGCTCAGGAAATAAGGCTGGTGAAGGAAGGAAGGAAGGAACTACGAATGACCAATAACTCTGATAAGAGCTGAACAAAAGACTTAGGCAGATATTCTCAGTGGAATTAGGAGGATTGCTAGTGAGTCAAAGTGCAAGGGTGCACAAACGGGCACTGGACACAGGGCACACAACGGGAGGTGAGGTGAAGAAATTACTGGGTGAGCTAGATTTCCCAGAGGCAACATGTCTCCGTGGGTTCTGAAAAAGGGAGGAGAACTGTGTGAACCACTAGCAGTGATCTTCAACAAGGCATCTGAAACAGGGTAGCTGCCTGATATCTAGACAACAGTGAACCTATTTCAAATATCAAAAAAGGGACAGACAGATATCATAACAGATTAGTATCACTGCCATGCAAGGTTATGGAGAAGATTATAAGATTAGCGAAGCACTTAGAAAGAAGAGAATTCATAAACAGAGAGCACGATTTTAAAGAAAGCAAATCCCGTCTCGCAAATCTTCTAGAGTTCTATGAGGGGAAAACGAAAGTTAGGAATGAGAGAGAGGGATGGATGGACTGTATATTTTGGGACAATACGAAGGCGTTCGTTGCAGTACCACACAAGAGACTGGAATAAAAACTAGAGCAGGTAGGAATAACAGAAGACAGTTGATCAAGGAATACTTAACACGAAAGAAACAACGAGTTATTGTCCTAGAGGAGGTGTCGGTATGGGCGAGTGTGACGAAATGGGTTCCACAAGGACCAGTACTGGGTTCCACAAGGACCAGTACTGGGTTCCACAAGGACCAGTACTGGGTTCCACAAGGACCAGTACTGGGTTCCACAAGGACCAGTACTGGGTTCCACAAGGACCAGTACTGGGTTCCGGACCAGTACTGGTTCCACAAGGACCAGTACTGGGTTCCTAGAGACCAGTACTGGGTTCCACAAGGACCAGTACTGGGTTCCCAGACCAGTACTGGTTCCACAAGGACCAGTACTGGGTTCCACAAGGACCAGTACTGGGTTCCACAAGGACCAGTACTGGGTTCCACAAGGACCAGTACTGGGTTCCACAAGGACCAGTACTGGGTTCCACAAGGACCAGTACTGGGTTCCACAAGGACCAGTACTGGGTTCCACAAGGACCAGTACTGGGTTCCACAAGGACCAGTACTGGGTTCCACAAGAACACACACACACATACACACACAGACACACTGGAGCTGTGACTCGACCCCTGCAACCACAACTAGGTGCGTACACACACACACACACACACACACATACATACACACACACATACATACATACATACATACACACACATACATACATGCACACATACACACATACATACACACACACATACACCACTGCATGTGTATTGAATACACAGCTTTAATACTTCATCGTGCCACCAGGTGGTGTATTAAAGCTGACATACAAACATACACAATCAAATCTTTAAAAATATCGCGGCATTAATATCGTAAATTGAAACGACACTAAAAATATTATAATGAAAAAAGCGCTAAACTCATCGGGGCCCCAGAGTGCCTTGGAGAGGGGAAGCAATCATGTCTGATCCAAGGAAGGGCAAGTGTAGCGCTAGTTCACTGGATTAAGAGCCTTAGCCTCGAGTAGTTGATGTTGATGAAAGGTTCTTGATCCCAGGGAATTGTTAGCCTCCCATTCCTGAGGTCAATTCTCATTGCTTCCCATTCCCCGGGCTCTGTATGGCCCCTGCGGGTTTAGCGAGCATCTCACAGATGTTATCTCCAGCTGTGGTTATGCTAGTGATGATGACTAAGCTGTCAGCTGGTGCTGACAGCTTCATGTCAGCTAGCGGCTCCTGTGTCTGACGCTGCTACTGACGTTGTTGATTGTCTGGGTGGTGGTGGTGGTGGTGGTAGTTGTGGTAGTGGCAGTGGTAGTTGTGGTAGTGGTAGTTGTGGTGGTGATAGTGGTAGTTATGGTAGTGGTAGTGATGATGGGCTCCCTTTTCTCTCTCTCTCTCTCTCTCTCTCTCTCTCCCATCTTTACGTCTCTACCTGCTTTTCTGTGCATCATCAAATCTTTACAATTTCCAACAATGTTGCAGTTTTTCTTTGCTTTCCTTTTTTCTTAACTTTCGTGTTATTTTCTTCTCTCACTTTCTTAAGGATTGTTCTTGTTATCTTCGTCTCATTCTTTCATCTCTATTTCTGTTTCTTTAGTTTTCATTTTCTTCGTTTATTCTTCATCTTTAGTTACGTAAATAATCATTTTTTTTGTCCTATTTTCTCTAATTCGTTACGTTTTATTGTCTTCCTTTTCAACCACCACCACCACAACCACAATCTCGACCACAACCACCACTACCACCACCACAACCACAATCTCGACCACAACCACCACTACCACCACCACAACCACAGCCACAAACTCAACCACAACCACAATTTAAACCACAACCACCACCACAACAACATTCTCGACCACAACCACCACTACAACCACAGTCTCGATCACCACCACTACCACAATCTCGTTCACAATCATCACCACCATTACCACCACCACTACCACTACCACCACCACAACCACCACCAGGAAGGTTCAAAAAGATGATCCGACTCTAGTAATACCACAACCGTAGGGAGAATCCAATCAAGCAACAATCTGGACTTTCTCTCTCTCTCTCTCTCTCTCTCTCTCTCTCTCTCTCTCTCTCTCTCTCTCTCTCTTTCTCTCTCAGCGCCCTCCAGTTCCTCCCTTCTTTCTCTTACCTCTCTGCCCTTCTCCTCTTCTTGTCTCCTCTCTTTAAGGAAAGGGGAAGCAGTGGATGCTCCTTATCTTACCCTTGCCCACCATACTCTTTCGTCTTCCATTGCCCTTCTCTGTCTCTCTGTCTGTCTCTCTCTCTCTCTCTCTCTCTCTCTCTCTCTCTCTCTCTCTCTTCTCTCTCTCTCTCGTTTAAGAATTAAGGGAAAATCTGGTGCTGGTGGATTATAAAAGGAGAATGGGTCAGGAAGGATGAGTGAGGGAATAATGGGTCTGGGGGAACTAGAAAGTACATATAAACATAATAGAAAGGTACTGGCCCATCCTAGGCAGGTCTTGTACCCATTCTTACTCTTGTATTCTTTCGTACATATTTTTAAAGCTTCCTGAAGAATTTCCCTCGAGGATGGTACTGGGGAGTGTGTCTGCTTGTCCTCCACAACTCCACTTCTAATGAACCCTCTTCCTGTATCCTTTCTAAATCTGGATTTATCCAGCCCGTATCTATTCCTGTGGATTCTGTCTTCAGCGCCTTATTTACATCCAATTTCTTCATGTTTTTCACTTGTTCACTCAAACCATCGTTGACGTTTACGTCTTTCAAGAGCACACCTTCAGTGCTTTTAATCTGAAATTTGGTTAAGCTTTCTTTTACACGGGATTGCCTTTATCCTTCTCTGTATGTTATTCAACGCCTCTATCCCCATTCTGTAATATTGAGACCAGAACCTCACCGCATGAGCTAAACGAGGCTTTACTAGTAATATACACACTCGTAATAAAACTATATACTTTTATTGCTTGCATTTCTTGACTTGAAGTCACGGAGTCAAATAATTCACTGCTTACGAATAACTCTTAAATCATCCTTTTGTTTTGCTGGTTTTATTAAGTTTTATGTCATTCATTTTACAAGTGAAGTGACAATTTTGGTTTCCTATTAATATAAACCTCGTAGGTATCCAATTTAAAGCGAATCGGCCACTTTTTCCAACCACAGAATCACCCTATCCACATCATCTTATACCACACTGCTTCCCTCCTCAGAAACTGTGTTCCTATTTTCGTGTCATGTTTATTCACTCATCTATGTCGTTTGTGAAGACTGTGGACAACAAGGGTCTCAGTAAAGACCCATAAGGAACGCCAGTGATTTTTTTTAATGTAGACTCGCTGTTGTCATTGGGTGAGCCATGCCTCGATCCAAGGAGATAATGTCTCCTCCAATACCGTTTAACGATGGTTGGTAAATAGGGTGCCTAGTGGAAAGGAAGAGTGACGAAGTTTCGCCCATGGACACCAATACGTTGCCTTAACACAGATTTGCTCAGTTCAAAGTGTCTTCGTACAAAGCAACACCTTGTACCGCTGCTTTCTTGGTTAGTCTCCTGTGTGGAGCTCTGTCAAAGGCCTTACTGAAGGAGCAAGTTGCAGAAGTTAGGTGAAGGGAGGCTAAAGAGGTGTGGGGAGGGTTCATTGTATGTGGTGGGGGAGGAACAGACCAGGTTATGATCAGGTGGATGGGGAGACGTAGATAGGTGAAGATCAGATTGGTGGGTTGGGGATTGTGGTGGTGCTGGTGGTAATGGCGGAGGAGGAGGCAGCGGTGGAGAGTTGGGGGATAATGAACAGGAGCATTTGAGATAGAGAGAGAGAGAGAGAGAGGGGATACAATGCTCACCTCCAAGAGACCACATTACTACCACCATTAGCTCTCTGGAGAAGGGACGGGGAGTGTCACACCTGATGGAAGAATGATGGAAATAAAGAAACGAGGGAACATTTTCAGGGAGGGAGGGAGGGAGGGAAGAAGGAGAATGATGGAATACTTCCTCGCCCATGGGAAGGACACTTAGCGAGAGGGAGGCCAGGGGTAAAAGGTTTTCCTCTCTGTGTCGCTGGCAGTAATTATGCAAGAGAGAGTATACGCTAAGTGCCTATCTCGGTGTATCCCCTCCAGCGCTCGCTCGCTCTCTCTCTCCCTCTCTCTCTCTCTCGCTCGCTCGCTCGCTCGCTCGCTCCGTGTATTCTTTTAGGAGTCCTTGTGTCGCGTGTATTAGTTTGCTAAATTTTAAGGGCTATTGACCGCACCATGGCCATTAACACAACATTTCAAGGCAGAATTTGAAGGCCGTTAACATTTTAAGCCTAAAGAAATACTCCCTTACCTGCCTATGACTCAGTCTGTGTCTTCAGCTTCCACCTGCGTCACTTGATCCTTGTCCTCAGGTTCATTTCCTTCAAACTCTCCTCACAGTGCATTCTTCTCACTTTCAGTGCTAGTTTGGTTGCAAACCTTTGGAGCTTTTCGAGATTCTGCACGTGCTTGACTTGGTGTGGGCTCTGTGCTGGGGTCGTGTACTCACTTTATTCAGGTTTCTTTAATGCTATTCTGAGGTTTGCTAATCTTGAATACCCTAAAAAAACACGGAACAGGTGGGGTTAGAACAGATGACAAGTGAGTCGTAACACTAGGCCTGGAGTTTTACGACTCACTCACCATGGGTTCTAACCCCACCAGTTCCGTGTTTGTTTACAATCGTGTTATTACGATTTGGTGAGTCTTGTATACACTGTTGAGACTGTAAGTTTTATGCCGTATATCTGGCGGTATGCTCGGTTTTATATTCGCTACCACCTCCTTTTCACTCTGATATTTACATTTGTTTGAAGTTGACTTTATAAGTCACTTCTTTGATCACTTGTGTAGTCTTTTGAGATCTTGCTGCCGTTTATCCTTGTTCTCCCGTTTTTCTTCTGATTGGATTTACATCGGCGAACAATGGCATGTAAGACTGAATCCCTTCCAGTAGGTCATTAACACACAGGACCTGTGTACTACTGATCCTTGCTGGGCCCCATTTGTAACTCGTTCCTATTCTTATGTCTCACCCCTTATTGCTACTCTCTGCCTTCTGTCATTCATGTGTAGAGTGACCCCCTGCAGCACTGTGCCGTTGAACCCGGCCTGTTTCTTAAATTTCTGGACTAGTCTCTGGTGTGGTACTGTATTAAATGCTTTCTGCGGTCTAAGAAGATGCGATCCAGCCAGCCCCATCTATGTGACTTAGTCAAATAATTCCAGCAATATCGGAAGACAGGATTTTTCATCCCTAAATCCCTGACTGTTTTCTGTAAAAAAATCGTCTTCTCTCAAAGTGCTCCACTATATCATTTCCTTAAGATATTTTCCAATTTTCTTTTTAGAAAGTGCATCTTAGAGATACTGGCCTGCAATTCACTGTGTGTGTGTGTGAGAGACTTGAAGCCATTAGAATTCCCTTATAGATTGCATCTTCAACAATAGGGCGTGTTTTTCCAGCACATCGCTGGAATCAGCTCACCAACACACTGACTGGTATTCTACTGTCGTCCTACAGTCGATGCGCGTACTTGTTGTCAAAGGCACATGTCTAACAAGTGCCTTTGACAACTAGTAAATGCTACTACTACTACTACTACTACTACTACTACTACTACTACCACCACTACTACTACTACTACTACACACGCCGAAAACTTGGTGTTCCATAATGATAAATTCAATTCACAAGTCTGCTTAAACCTCCGCTACCTTGATGCTGATGAAGAGCTCTTGATCCAAGGAATTGAAGCTACCCTACCATCTTTTTAACGTCACACTTTTATGGAATAGATTAACTATGGTACCATAACAAAGTTGTTTATGGTACCATGGGAACACAAGACATATATGGAGATTGTTATTTTATTATTATTATTATTATTATTATTTTTATTATTATTATTATTATTATTATTATTATTATTATTATATTATTATTTATGCCAAGAGCAAAACCCGTGTGGCTCACCGCGAGAAGTGTTACAGGCTCGAGCCTCCGTCTGCGGGTCGCTGTCTGGTCTCTGATCCTCCAGGCTGTTGCTGCTTGCTTGTGTAGGTCGTGCTTACACTCGACAAGAAGCGCCAAACCCGTACAGGTCGTACAAGTCGTCGTATATCTGAACACTGTGACACGAGAACCAGCTCTCTACTTTTGTGTATTGTATGTTGTGTTTTGTTTATTGTATGTTGTGTTTTGTGTATTGTATGTTGTATTTTGTGAATTGTTTTGTATTTTATGTATTGTATTTTGTATTTAGCGTATTGTATTTTGTATTTTGTGAATTGTATCTTGTATTATGTATATTGTGTTGTGTGTATTGTATTTTGTGTATTATGTTTAGTGTATTGTATATTGTGTATTGTGTTTAATATTTTGAAAACAGAGGAACATTGAAACATGTGAACAGAGGAACATTGAAACATATGAACAGAGGAACATTGAAACATGTGAACAGAGGAATAATGAAACATGAGAACAGAGGAACATTGAAACATGTGAATAGAAGAACATTGAAACGTGAACAGAGGAACATTGAAACATGTGAACACAGGAACACTGAAACATGGGAACAGAAGAACATTGAAACGTGAACAGAGGAACATTGAAACATGTGAACACAGGAACACTGAAACATGGGAACAGGGGAAATATAGATGTGAATGAAATTGCAAATCGAGAGTTCAATAGTAGGAGCAATGCCTGTGTATCAAGGGAAAGCTAATCTTTAGAGAGGATTACCATTGATTGGAGCAGGAGAGAGGATGGAGGATGGTGGTGGAAGGTGGTGATGGAGGATGGTGGTGGAGGATGGTGGTGGAGGGTGGTGATGGAGATTGGTGGTGGTGATGGTGCAGGGTGTTGGTGGAGTGAGATCTATTAGTATTTTACCTTCGTATATAGAGTCGGCTGTTATACCACAAGACGGGCAGCCAACATTAGCCAGCCAGCCCAGACAGCACTTGCCCAAGGGTCGTCAGGTCGCCACTTGAGAGTCCACTTTAAAACACATTTTCCCTCAATAAATGCTTGAGATGTTTGACTTAATAAGTGCTTTTGTTGACTGAACGCTGACTTATCCCCTTGAGGGTTTTGCGCCTCCCCTTGACAATAATAATCTTGTTAAGAGATAAAAAAATTCCTATAATCTTTATGAATTATTCTTAACTATTATACAAATTATACAGGTAGATTATTTGTATACAGCAAATCTTTGAGGAGTTTCGAAATTAATTCATGTATTATAAGACTTTATGACTTTAACTATACGATAAGGCAATGGAAAAGAGAGAGAAAGAGAGAAACATGAAAAAATAATTATTACTGAACTTAAATGAACGTTGTCAAACACTGCTAAACATTTTTCAACATTAATGTGTATTACTGAATATTAGTGGACATTACTGAAATTTAGTGAACATCAGCGAACATTAGAGAACATTTGTGAAAATTAGTGAACATTAGTGAACAATACTCTTTCGTCAGGAAGACGTAGATAAAGAAGTCAGTCGTGTGTAGATACCTAAACTATATAAATACTATAAACATTTGTAACCCCACTAAAATTAAAAAAAAATTAGCGTGGAGATTTAAAGATGACATTATAGAATGCATATATAACCGAAGTTTATTTTTACGATGGTTTCATAGGGGTGTCAGAGGGAGATTTTTTAAATGTGAAAAACGAGAGTTTTGAATGGAGGGTAGGAGTACACTCCTCCTTCAGAGGAAGGTAGAGGGAGTACACTCCTTCAGAGGAGGGTAGAGGGAGTACACTCCTTCAGAGGAGGGTAGAGGGAGTACACTCCTTCAGAGGAGGGTAGAGGGAGTACACTCCTCCTTCAGAGGAGGGTAGAGGGAGTACACTCCTCCTTCAGAGGAGGGTAGAGGGAGTACACTCCTTCAGAGGAGGGTAGAGGGAGTACACTCCTTCAGAGGAGGGTAGAGGGAGTACACTCCTTCAGAGGAGGGTAGAGGGAGTACACTCCTCCTTCAGAGGAGGGTAGAGGGAGTACACTCCTTCAGAGGAGGGTAGAGGGAGTACACTCCTTCAGAGGAGGGTAGAGGGAGTATACTCCTCCTTCAGAGGAGGGTAGAGGGATTACACTCCTCCTTCAGAGGAGGGTAGAGGGAGTACACTCCCTTCAGAGGAGGGTAGAGGAGCACTCCTTTCAGAGGAGGGTAGAGGGAGTACACTCCTCCTTCAGAGGAGGGTAGAGGGAGTACACTCCTTCAGAGGAGGGTAGAGGGAGTACACTCCTTCAGAGGAGGGTAGAGGGAGTACACTCCTTCAGAGGAGGGTAGAGGGAGTACACTCCTCCTTCAGAGGAGGGTAGAGGGAGTACACTCCTCCTTCAGAGGAGGGTAGAGGGAGTACACTCCTCCTTCAGAGGAGGGTAGAGGGAGTACACTCCTTCAGAGGAGGGTAGAGGGAGTACACTCCTCCTTCAGAGGAGGGTAGAGGGAGTACACTCTCCTTCAGAGGAGGGTAGAGGGAGTACACTCCTTCAGAGGAGGGTAGAGGGAGTACACTCCTTCAGAGGAGGGTAGAGGGAGTACACTCCCCTTTAGAGGAGAGTAGAGGGAGTACACCTCCTTCAGAGGAGGGCAGAGGGAGACACTCCCTTCAGAGGAGGGTAGAGGGAGTACACTCCCCTTCAGAGGAGGGTAGAGGGAGTACACTCCTCCTTCAGAGGAGGGTAGAGGGAGTACACTCCCTTCAGAGGAGGGTAGAGGAGTACACCTCCTTCAGAGGAGGGTAGAGGGAGTACACTTTCAGAGGAGGGTAGAGGGAGTCACCCTTCAGAGAGGGTTAGAGGGAGAACCTAGAGGAGGGAGAGGGAGGATAGGGAAGGGTAGAGGGAGAACCCAGAGGAGGTAAAGGGAGTAATTGTTGAGGAGGGAGAGGAGTAATCTCTTAGAGGAGGGTAGAGGGAGTACAGAGAGGAGGGTTAGGGAGTAATCAGGAGGGGGGTAGAAAGGGGGAATGGTTAGGGGTTGAGGGAGGGAAAGGGAGGGTAGGGAGGGAGGAAGGAGGGGTGGTAGGGAGGAAGGCAGAAAAGTAGGGAGTGAAGTGGAGGGAAGGGAAGGAGGAAGATGAAAGGAGGAAGTAGAGGCTGGTTAAGGGAGGAAAGAAGGAAGGGGCTGGTAGAAGGAGAGTGAAGGTAGGAGGGTGGTAGAAAGGAGGAAGGTAGGGGCTGGTAGGGAGGAGGAAGGTAGGGCTGGTAGGAAGGAGGAAGGTAGGGGCTGGTAGGGAGGGAGGAAGGTAGGGGCTGGTAGGAAGGGAGGAAGGTAGGGGATGGTAGACAGGGAGGAAGGTAGGGGCTGGTAGGGAGGGAGGAAGGTAGGGGCTGGTAGGAAGGGAGGAAGGTAGGGGATGGTAGACAGGGAGGAAGGTAGAGGCTGGTAGGGAGGGAGGAAGGTAGGGGCTGGTAGGAAGGGAGGAAGGTAGGGGATGGTAGACAGGGAGGAAGGTAGAGGCTGGTAGGGAGGGAGGAAGGTAGAGGCTGGTAGGGAGGGAGAAAGGTAGGGCTGGTAGGAAGGAGGAAGGTAGGGTGGTAGGGAAAGGGGGGAAGGTAGGGGCTGGTAGGGAGGGAGGAAGGTAGGGGCTGGTAGGGAGGGAGGAAGGTAGGGGATGGTAGACAGGGAGGAAGGTAGAGGCTGGTAGGGAGGGAGGAAGGTAGGGGCTGGTAGGGAGGGAGGGGGAAGGTAGAAAAATGGGATGGAACAGGGAATAAACGGTAGAGGAAAAGGGAAGGGGCTGGTAGGGAAAAAAGGGAGGAAGAGAAGGAGGGCTGGTAGGAGGAGGAAGGTAGGGGCTGGTAGGGAGGGAGGAAGGTAGGGGCTGGTGGGAGGAAGGAGGGGCTGGTAGGAAAAGGGAGGAGGGATGGTAGACAGGGAGGAAGGTAGAGGCTGGTAGGGAGGGAGAATAGGGGCTGGTAGGAAGGAGGAAGGAGGGGGTGGTAGAAGGAGGAATAAGGTGGAGGGAGGGAGAAGGTAGGGGCTGGAGGGAGGGAGGAAGGTAAGGGGTGGTAGAAGGAGGAAGGTAGGGCTGGTAGGAGGGAGAATAGGGGTGGAGGGAGGGAGGAAGGTAGGGTGGTAGGAAGGAGGAAGGGGGGGTGGAGGGAGGAAGGTAGACTGTAGGAGGGGGGGAAGGTAGGGGCTGGTAGGGGAGGAGGTAGGGGATGGTAAAGGAGGAAGGTAGAGGCTGGAGGGAGGGAGGAAGGTAGGGTGGGGTAGGGGGGAGGGGGGGAGGAAGGAGGGGTGGTAGGAAGGAGGAAGGGGATGGAGAGAGGAAGCAGTAGAGGCTGGTAGGAGGGAGGAAGGTAAAGGGGCTGGAGGAAGGGAGGAAGGTAGGGATGGTAGACAGGAGGAAGGTAGAGGGCTGGTAGGGAGGAGGAAGGTAGGGCTGGTAGGGAAGGAGGAAGGTAAGGGATGGAGACAGGGAGGAAGGTAGAGGGGCTGGTAGGGAGGGAGGAAGGTAGGGGCTGGTAGGGAGGGAGAAAGGTAGAGGCTGGTAGGGAGGGAGGAAGGTAGGCTGGTAGGAAGGAGAGCTGGTAGAATGGGAGGAAGGTAGAGGCTGGTAGGGAGGGAGGGAGGTAGGGGCTGGTAGAGAGGGAGGAAGATAGGGGCTGGTAGAGAGGAGGAAGGTAGAGGCTGGTAGAGAGGGAGGAAGGTAGGGGCTGGTATGGAGGGAGGAAGGTAGGGGCTGGTAGGGAGGGAGGAAGGTAGGGGCTGGTAGACAGGGAGGAAGGTAGAGGCTGTAGGGAGGGAGGAAGGTAGGGGCTGGGAGAGAGGAAATCCAGTAGGGGCTGGTAGGGAGGGAGGAAGGTAGGGGCTGGTAGGGAGGGAGGAAGGTAGGGGCTGGTTGGGAGGGAGGAAGGTAGAGGCTGGTAGGGAGGGAGGAATATAGGGGCTGGGAGAGAGGAAATTCAGTAGGGGCTGGTAGGGAGGGAGGAAGGTAGAGGCTGGTGGGGAGGGAGGAAGGTAGGGACTGGTAGGGAGGGAGGAAGGTAGAGGCTGGTAGTGAGGGAGGAAGGTAGAGGCTGGTAGGGAGGGAGGAAGGTAGAGGCTGGTAGGGAGGGAGAAAGGTAGAGGCTGGTAGACAGGGAGGAAGGTAGAGGCTGTAGGGAGGGAGGAAAGTAGAGGCTGGTAGACAGGGAGGAAGGTATAGGCTGGTGGGGAGGGAGGAAGGTAAGGACTGGTAGGGAGGGAGGAAGGTAGAGGCTGGTAGTGAGGGAGGAAGGTAGAGGCTGGTAGGGAGGGAGGAAGGTAGAGGCTGGTAGGGAGGGAGGAAGGTAGAGGCTGGTAGACAGGGAGGAAGGTAGAGGCTGTAGGGAGGGAGGAAAGTAGAGGCTGGTAGACAGGGAGGAAGGTATAGGCTGGTAGGAGGGAGGAAGGTAGGGGCTGGTAGGGAGGGAGGAAGGTAGAGGCTGGTAGGGAGGGAGGAAGGTAGGGGCTGGTAGGGAGGGAGGAAGGTAGAGGCTGGTAGGGAGGGAGGAATGTTGAGGCTGGTAGGGAGGGAGGAATGTAGAGGCTGGTAGACAGGGAGGAAGGTAGAGGCTGTAGGGAGGAAGGAAGGTAGGGGCTGGTAGGGAGGGAGGAAGGTAGGGAGGAGGAGTAGGGGCTGGTAGGGAGGGAGGGAGGAAGGTAGGGAGGGAGGAAGGTAGGGAGGGAGGAAGGTAGGGGCGGGTAGAAAGGGAGGAAGGTAGGGGCTGGGAGAGAAGAAATCAGGCAAGGGCTGGTAAACAGGGAGGAAGGTAGAGGCTGGTAGACAGGGAGGAAGGTAAGGGCTGGTAGACAGGGAGGAAGGTAGAGGCTGGTAGGGAGGGAGAAAAGTAGTGGCTGTTAGGGAGGGGGGAAGGTAGAGGCTAGTAGGGAGGGAGGAAGGTAGAGGCTTGAAGACAGGGAGGAAGGTAGGGGCTGGTAGGGAGACATGAAGGTAGGGGTTGTCAGGAAGCCATGAAGGAAGGTAGGGGCTGGTAGGGAGAGAGGGAGGAAAGTAGGGGCTGGTAGGGAGAGAGGGAGGAAAGTAGGGGCTGGTAGGCAGGGAAGAAGAGAAAGAATATAATAGTAGACTCTTAGTAGGAGGACGGTGAGGTGGGCAAGAAGGAATTGAGGGAAGAGTACGAAGGAAGAAAGAGATGGAAGTGTGAGTAAGTGTGGAAGGAGGTAGGAAAGGATAGGTAGGTTGGTAGGTAGGGAGTAAGAGAAGGTAGGTAGGGAGAGCAGGGAGTTGAACTCATCCAATCACACTCACACACACACACAAACACACACACAAACACACACACACACACACACACAATACACACACACACACGCAGCTTAAGAAGAATTATTTAGAGAGGGAAGTTGAGGTTGGTTCTCCCATAATTTGCGAGCTGGGAACCTCGTGTCTCATACTCTCCTTTCCTTATTTCTTATTTGTTTGTCCTTGTTTGATTTTCGCAACAAAAGAAGGAAAGTCTTCTCATATACTCGGTTTTATGTCCCAATTGTGTTTGTTTGTGCTTGCTTGGCATTTGCAACAACCCAAGTCTCTTACGACTTCCATATGACCTTTCTTCTGGCTTTCTGACCATTCTCTCGCCCGTGACCTGAAAATGGTCCACAACCAGAAGGAAGAGGCCTAAAACTTGGCCCCCCACTCAATAAATTTATGAGATCTTTGTAAAAAATCAAAGGAGGCCTACAAGTTCCTGTCAGCTAATCAAAAAGAAAGTTACGTTTTAAGGACGTTTAAAGGCTCTTGATTCAAGAAACTGGAGCTACCTTTCCCCTTCTTTGAATCAAACCCCCGATTACCTCCCGTCCTCCCCCGGCGCTGTACAACCCCTTACGGTTTTAGTGTGTAAGCGTATGTGTCTGGAGTATGCCAAGCAGGTTTGCTATGGGTCTACGTTTCGCCCAAGTGTTACTGCAGTTTGAGGGCTCCAGCCTGAGAGAAACGTTGTGGCAGTAACTGCTTCATTTTGCACATACTTCTCCCCTCATTTATAAAAGATTGTGTAACAGGCTATTTGTTCCACCCCCCCAACTGTGACAACTTTCCTTGTTAAAAGTTACTACGGAGAGAAGGAAGGAGGGAGGGAGAGAAGGAAGGAGGGAGGGAGAGAAGGAAGGAGGGAGGGAGAGAAGGAAGGAGGGAGGGAGAGAAGGAAGGAGGGAGGGAGAGGAATAGGAAGGAGGGAGGAGGAGTGAGAGAAGGAAGAAGGAAGGGATAGATGGAAGAAGAAGAGAGGGTGTGAAAGCGATGGATGTCGGTAAAGATGGAGAGAGAGAGAAGAGAGAAACAGGAGATGGAGATGGGAGATAGAAGATTGTTCTTATTACAATGAAATGTAAGGGAAGGAGAGATAACATGGTTGCCCACTGTGGTACAGTGATAACAACACAGTAACTGGTACAGTGATAACACAGTGACTGGTACACAGCGCTGGACTCACCGCCATTATGCGCCACAGAATTTACAGGCGCAGTAAACTTCTTTTACAATGTTGCGCCCTAAAATAAGTGTGTGTGTGCGTGTGCGTGCGTGTGCGTGCGTGTGTGTGTGTGTGTGTGCGTGTGTGTGCGTGTGTGTGCGTGTGTGTCGTACCCATGTTAAGAGTACAGTCTTAACCTAGGAAAGGAAATGTTAGCTCAGCTAACCTGGCTTCAGTCGTCACCATGCAGGGTAAGCAGGAGGGGGAAGGAGAGACAGGGAGGGAGGGAAGGGGAAAAATGGTGTAAGGGAGGAAAGACAGGTAGGGGGAGGGGGTGAAGGGCCACTACCAACCTCTCTGGGCAACAGTGACATTACAGTGTCTTCGTTGGTAGTACTTTCGTTTTTTTCCCTTCCCTTCCACAACACGACGAATAAGAACACTGTTTCTTGATCACCTCGCCACTGCCTTGCCACCACCTAACTACGACAACACAGTGACCCCTGCAAAAACGACCTCAGAACGGCACGACTTCTTGTTCCGAACGTCAACTCTCGCCTCTCCTCTGAACGACCCCTACTTTTCCCCACCCACCTCCAGCTCCTCCACCCACCTCCAGCTCCTCCACCCACCTCAGCTGCCCCACCCACCTCCAGCTCCCCCACCCACCTCCACCTCCATAAGCTTGACACTTCATCCCTCGCTCAATCTAGAATGTCCCTCGTCCTTAAACCTATCACCATATCTATACATTCCTTCCCTCCCCCTACCATGCAACCCCTACTACAAGGAAACCCCCTCCATCCATTTACCTTCCATTCCCCTTAGTGCAAAATACTCCATTCCTTCCCTTCCTTCCTTCCCTGCTATTTCCACACCTCCTTCACGATCTCCCACATCCTTCTTCTACTCCGCCCGTGGGTGGCTGGCCGTGGGTGGGCGGCCGTGGGTTGCCGCCCACAACAACGCTATTAATCTCACACACACAAATGGACCACGAAAGGTTTTCTCCAAGACCGACTTCAAGACACCTTTTTCAAGCCTCGAATTTGTCTCTTTCACACATCAGAATTCTCACCCTTTTATCTCTCTCTCTCTCTCTCTCTCTCTCTCTCTCTCTCTCTCTCTCTCTTTTCTCTCTTCTGTTCTCTTTATTTTTTACTAGCTTTATCAGTTACTTAAACGAAGTAATAAAATTGTTAAAAATAATAAAAATAAAGAAAATTAACACAGATGTAATTAATAATAATAATTATAATAATAATAATATATATATTATTATTATTATTACTACAACTACTACTACCATCACAACCACTATTACTACTACCACCACCATTATTACTATTCCTACCACCACCACCACTACTACCACTACTACTACTGTCACTACTGCTGCTGCTACTACTACTACTACTACTGTCACTACTGCTGCTACTACTACTACTGTCACTACTGCTGCTACTACTACTACTACTGTCACTTACTTGCTGCTACTACTACTACTGTCACTCTACTACTCACTACTACTACTGTCACTACTGCTGCTACTACACTACTGTCACTACTGCTGCTACTACTACTACTACTGTCACTACTGCTGCTACTACTACTACTACTGTCACTACTACTACTACTACTACTACTGTCACTACTGCTGCTACTACTACTACTACTGTCACTACTACTACTACTACTACTACTGTCACTACTGCTGCTACTACTACTACTACTGTCACTACTGCTGCTACTACTACTACTACTGTCACTACTACTACTACTACTACTACTGTCACTACTGCTGCTACTACTACTACTACTGTCACTACTGCTGCTACTACTACTACTACTGTCACTACTGCTGCTACTACTACTACTGTCACTACTGCTGCTACTACTAGTACTACTACCACTGCCACTACTGCTGCTGCTACTACTACTACTACTGTCACTACTGCTGCTACTACTACTACTGTCACTACTGCTGCTACTACTACCACTGCCACTACTGCTGCTGACTACTACTACTGTCACTACTGCTGCTGCTACTACTACTACCACTGCCACTACTGCTGCTACTACTACTACTACTGTCACTACTGCTACTACTACTACTACTGTCACTACTGCTGCTACTACTACCACTGCCACTACTACTGCTGCTACTACTACTACTGTCACTACTGCTGCTACTACTACTACCACTGCCACTACTGCTGCTACTACTACTACTACTGTCACTACTGCTGCTACTACTACTACTACTGTCACTACTGCTGCTACTACTACTACTGTCACTACTGCTGCTACTACTAGTACTACTACCACTGCTACTACTGCTGCTGCTACTACTACTACTACCACTGCCACTACTGCTGCTGCTACTACTACTACTGTCACTACTGCTGCTACTACTACTACTGTCACTACTGCTGCTACTACTACCACTGCCACTACTGCTGCTGCTACTACTACTACTACTGTCACTACTGCTGCTACTACTACTACCACTGCCACTACTGCTGCTACTACTACTACTACTGTCACTACTGCTGCTACTACTACTACTACTGTCACTACTGCTGCTACTACTACTACTACTGTCACTACTGCTGCTACTACTACTACTACTGTCACTACTGCTGCTACTACTACTACTGTCACTACTGCTGCTACTACTAGTACTACTACCACTGCCACTACTGCTGCTGCTACTACTACTACTGTCACTACTGCTGCTACTACTACTACTACTACTGTCACTACTGCTGCTACTACTACTACTACTACTACTACTGTCACTACTGCTGCTACTACTACTACTACTGTCACTACTGCTGCTACTACTACTACTACTACTGTCACTACTGCTGCTACTACTACTACTACTACTGTCACTACTGCTGCTACTACTACTACTACTGTCACTACTGCTGCTGCTACTACTTCTACAACTATAAAATGCAGTACAAAACAAAGAACAAGGAAACAAATACCATTTTCCAAAAACAAAAAAATAGTGTACCATCCTAAGATGCTTAAAGACTTACTCTAGATACTAACAGACTTGATCTAGGTAATGTTATTGAGAGATTTCATGACGTTAGCAGCTAATAAACATACATTAGTATCCTTACGAATATCTATCTATCTATCTATTATATATATATATATATATATATATATATATATATATATATATATATATATATATATATATAATATGCAGCTAACAAGAAAGCTGCTCTCGCCTGTCTTGTACAAAATGTTGAATAAAGGTGAAATTTCCCCGTGGACTGAGGCGGTGACATGATTGTGTGAGCGTATTATCTTGCTGATAGCTCACACACACACACACACACACACACACACACACACACACACACACACACACACACACACACACACACAAAGTGTGTGTGTGTGTGACACTGCTCCAACACTAAGTTACTCCACCTGAAGAAGAGTCTGACAGGGATGAAATATTAAAAGCTTATCTTCAAGCATTAATCGAGTGTTTCCTCTGGGAGTTATTTTCCACCCATGGTACATAATATAACTACCTGAACCTACACTAATACTTACCATCCTCCGTATGAATATGGCCAACAATTTTCCATCGTTAAATTTACTTACAAATTGTGTCTGATGCAGAGGCAAGACACTGAAACAAACTCTGCCACGTTTAATCTAAATCTGACTAATTAAAATTTTTACATTGTGTGTATGAAATCAGGGCTGACAGGGAATTAATATACTCAAAAATTAATATGCCTGAAAGTTTTTGTATTTATTTTCTATGAAAGGTTTTTTACGTTTGTTTATATATATATATATATATATATATATATATATATATATATATATATATATATACACATATATGTTAGTCCCGATTTTGTTTGCATTCTGATGGAACACATGTCAAAGTTTTATACTCATATAATGATGAAATTTTTAAATTATGAAGTGTGCGTTAGAAATGTGTAAAGTAGAAAGAGGCAGGGAAAGAAAGAGAAGCCAAGGCAAATTATTATAGTTTGTTTGACGTCCCTGCGTGCATGGCAGTGACAAACACTCTGACCTGAGTCCCTGCGTGCATGGCAGTGACAAACACTCTGACCTGAGTCCCTGCGTGCATGGCAGTGACAAACACTCTGACCTGAGTCCCTGCGTGCATGACAGTGACAAACACTCTGAGCTGAGTCCCTGCATGCATGGCTGTGACAAACACTCTGAGCTGAGTCCCTGCGTGCATGACAGTGACAAACACTCTGAGCTGAGTCCCTGCATGCATGGCTGTGACAAACACTCTGAGCTGAGTCCATCCTTGTTCGTTCTCGATAATACACTCTCAAAAGCGCTGTTAGAAGCGTATGTTTACACTCAGTTTACACTCAGTTTACACTCAGTGTGAGTATAACCTACTTTCATGACCCGCCTGTGTCCTATATTGTCACGTGTTTCTGGTCAAGATTTTAGGACCGTACGGTATAGATACTCCGAGATGTGTATGTCTCTCAGTGTATACACGCTTACAGTTTAATCCCTTTTTAATGGACTACAGTGCTCAGATATACAGACAGAGAGACAGACAGACACGCACACACACACACACACACACACGCCATACATAGTTTTAAGACGAGGTTTGATAAAGTTTATGGAACAGGTAGGGAGAGGACCTAGTAGCGATCAGTGAAGGGGCGGGGCCAGGAGCTATGAATCGACCCCAGCAACCACAAATAGGTTAGTACACATACACTTCTTTCTGGCCCCATCTCCCGTTCCGCCTTCCATCTGCTTTTTTTCATTCTCTCCCCTTCTTTTTTTCTCTCCTCTCTCACTCCCTCTCTTCCTCCCTCCCTCCCTCCCTCCTTCCATCTCTCCACATATCGGCATTGGCATTAGCCGGTGCCATCCCGGATAGGCTGGGAGCCACTCTCGCACAAAGATGTCACCAATACCTCACTATCCCTCTCCCTCTATCCTTCTCCCTCTATCCTTCTCCCTATATCCCTCTCTTCTCTCTCAGTCCTACTCACTTTTTGCCTGTCTTCCTTCAGGCATTGGTTCTGCATTAAAATTAGAGATTTCAAGAAAAAACTAGAAATAAATATAAAATTTGGTGCATAGGAAAGATGCACCAAATATATATATACATATATATATATATATATATATATATATATATATATATATATATATATATATATATATATATATATATGTATATCGATTGATAGAGAGATACATAGATAAGTAAACACATCCAGTTTTAATGCTGAGAGTCTGCATCTCTGGTGGTAGGTGATGCTGCAGCTGCTCTCCTGTGATATATCGTCTCACTTCGTCTCCTCTTTTACTGCTTAATTAGCCAGATATAAACTTGGAGAGGACGCTGATGTTTTATGAGGCGCCTGAGTTTATTTAAGAGCCAGCCAAATTACCCTCACCTCCGCTCAGCTCTACGATAGAGCTTTTTACTCCAAGTGAACCTTTGTGGAAATTAATTATTTCGTGTGAAATTAAGAAAATTATTATTAAATTTTTATTATTATTGGTGTTGTTATTATTATTATTATTATTATTATTATTATTATTATTATTATTATTATTATTATTTATATTGTATTATTATTATTTTATTATCATTACCTTTATTATATTATTATTAATTTTATTAGTCTTATTAAATAGAATTGGTGACGTGACTCTCGCTGTTATTTGCTTTAAACATTGCTTGAGTAAACACATTTTTTTTATACAGCTTTCAAAATTCAAGCATTGGTAAGGTGTTGAATATTACTATAAAGGACTGTGCTGGGGCAGACGAGGGCTAGTATTGCCAGGCTGTGTTGCAAGACAGTGTTAGATTGCAAGACATAAACTAGTGCAGAGTGCAATAAGGGAGAGTATGAACCGTGACAGTGCAACAGGAGTTTGTAACATGAAAGTAAGTTAAATCGGGCGGGTAAGGTCCGTAGAGTGTACACAAGTATGTTACCCCTTCCATTGCAGCGCTGTATAACCCCTGTGGTTTAGCGCTTCTATTTGATTATAATAATAATTAGTTACCCCTTCCACGGGTTTTGTTGGAGATTCGAACGTTGGTGTTAACCACTGGGCTGGCATCTCCCTGAGAGGATGCTCTCCACCCCGCCGTGTACTGTACTATTGGAAAGTTGTAGAGGCCACCAACTGTGACCATTTATGCAAAGACCATCCTGTAGTTGTTAGGATACTGGAACCTGTTAGGAACCTGCGTAAAACATCCTGGGAAAGGAAAGTATAAATGTGCAAAGTCTACGGGGGTTACCTCCATATTTAACTTACACATACATATATACACACACACACACACACACACACACACGCACACACACACACACACACACTTACGTTTGTTCCTACCGTCATCTTGAAAGATACGAGCTAAATTGGCGATCCGGATTTCTTTAGTAAGTGTTGATGTGTGTGTAGGCGAGTTGAGACAGTTGCATTGATCTAAGATGGTGCGCTACGTTGAATGGTTATATTGATCGTTGCTATGGTGATGATGAAAGAAACTTGAGAGAGAGAGAGAGGAGAGAGAGAGAGAGAGAGAGAGAGAGGAGAGAGAGAGAGAGAGAGAGAAGCTGTGGATATTGAGGTCGTGACTAGGGCAGAGTTGCTGTGTCCTGATTACCGGACTATGGATCGAACCACATGGGTTTAGCGCGTCTCCCTGAGTGGTAATGATAATAAGACTTTCGGCCTTTCATTTATCTTGCAAGTTTTCATCAGTTTCTTCCTAGCCATGGCGTTCGTTAGGCGTTATTGTTGAATTTTGCTTCCCTACTTTTATTTACTTTTTCCTCTCTACGTGTGTGTTCCAGACTCTCTCTCTCTCTCTCTCTCTCTCCCTTTCTCTCTTTCATCTCTTCTTTCTTCCTCTTCCTTTTTTCTCTTCTTTCTCGTTTCTTACTCTTCCTCCTCCTCTTTATTCTTCCTCTTTTCCTTTTTTCCTCCTGTCCTCTCTTCCACCGCTTTTCCTCTCTCTCATCTCTTCTCCTCTCTTCCTCCTCTTCTCTCTTCTTCCTCCTCTTCCCCTCCTCCCCTCTCTTCTTCCTCCTCTTCCACCTCTTCTCTTCTTCCTCCTCACCTACTCTTCCACATCTTCTCTTCTTCCTCCTCACCTACTCTTCCACCTCCTCCCCTCCTCTTCCACCTCTCTCT
>WNWK01000306.1:145000-225000 GCA_009830355.1 Cherax destructor
GTGGTGGTAGTAGTAGTAGTCGTAGTAGTGATGGTGGTAGTGTAGGTGAACATCAACGGTGATTTCCGGAGTGACACATAAATCCCCCCAATAACACCCACACAAGTGTCTTCTGAACTCACCAGTCACACATCAGTCAAGGCACAGGTGGCGTCTCAGCTGGTATTTACCATCACATCTCACCACTTACTGGGATCTCATGAAAAAAATATAATTGCTAACTGACGCTAAGAAGTCTAAATACGAGAACCTTACTCTTTTTCTTTATTACTCTTATTTTATAAGAGAACTGACGCCATGTTTGTTGGTGTAAGGTTAGTGTTGCTATGTTAGGTTGGTGTTGCTATGTTAAGTTGGTGTTGCTATGTTAGGTTGGTGTTGCTATGTTAAGTTGGTGTTGCTATGTTAGGTTGGTGTTGCTATGTTAAGTTGGTGTTGCTATGTTAGGTTGGTGTTGCTATGTTAGGTTGGTGTTGCTATGTTAAGTTGGTGTTGCTATGTTAGGTTGGTGTTGCTATGTTAAGTTGGTGTTGCTATGTTAGGTGGTGTTGCTATGTTAGTTGGTGTTGCTATGTTAGTTGGTGTTGCTATGTTAGGTTGGTGTTGCTATGTTAAGTTGGTGTTGCTATGTTAGGTTGGTGTTGCTATGTTAGGTTGGTGTTGCTATGTTAAGTTGGTGTTGCTATGTTAGGTTGGTGTTGCTATGTTAAGTTGGTGTTGCTATGTTAGGTTGGTGTTGCTATGTTAGGTTGGTGTTACTATGTTAGGTTGGTGTTACTATGTTAGGTTGGTGTTGCTATGTTAAGTTGGTGTTGCTATGTTAGGTTGGTGTTGCTATGTTGGGTTGGTGTTGCTATGTTGGGTTGGTGTTGCTATGTTAGGTTGGTGTTGCTATGTTAGGTTGGTGTTGCTAGGTTAGGTTGGTGTTGCTATGTTGGGTTTGTGTTGCTATGTTAGGTTGGTGTTGCTATGTTACGTTGGTGTTGCTATGTTAAGTTGGTGTTGCTATGTTAAGTTGGTGTTGCTATGTTAGGTCAGTGTTAGTGGGTTACCCTTGATATGAATCCAAACATGAGTGGGAAGTAGGTCATGCTGGCGCATGACCTACTTCCCACTGGGTAATCCCACCTAATGTTCACAATTCGTTCACCTCATCTGTCTCCAGTATATAAGCATACTTCTTTCTGTCAGTGCTTCAGATTCTAGGCTGAGGGACTGATTACCTCATCTTCTACCTCTTCACTCTTCTGTATTGCACTGATGAAGCTGCTGATTGGCGAAACGTCTACTTAATGAATTACCCAGTTGTTGCACATGTGTCTAATTCTACCATTGGTAAGATAGACTACTTTAATAATGGCAGAATGGATTTCGTTTGGTAGGTTAAGTTAGGTTAGTTGAGGTTAAGGTTGGGATTAGTTAGGTTAGGATATATAAAATTAAGGTTTGCTAGAAAGATTAAAGTATATTCGCTTTGAAGGTACCTATATAATATATCGTAGCCATCTAACATATTAAGAGGTGTTCCATCCATCGTATTAGATTGCTACTCTGTCGGTTAATATACTCGTAATATACTAGCTATCTATGATATAGTTGACAAATCTCTAATATAGCACTCTATTAAGCAGACTTGTAATATAACACGTTTTTTAATATAGCAGCCTAATAATATGAAAGCTAACATATATGTACTGCTCCTTATTTCTTGTCTCTCTGAAGAGGTACTCTCGAAATCTCTTATGTTTTTTCAGATGTTCTTCCCAGACGTAATTTTAATATCTCTAGAAGCTCTAACAATCTCGTCCCTAAGAAGTCTCCCTCAGTTGATCTCTAAGCTTAGGGAACCCTAAATGTTTTATCAACAATGAAAATAGATGAACTCTGAAACAGATGAACTCTGAAACAGATGAACTCTGAAACAGATGAACTCTGAAACAGATGAACTCTGAAACAGATGAACTCTGAAACAGATGAACTCTGAAACAGATGAACTCTGAAACAGATGAAGGGTGTGAAAGCAACAGAGATACGATTCTCTCCAGTCCGAAGTGAAGAGAAATAAAAGTAAATTTATTACCGAATAATAATGGCCAAATTCCACCTGGGTTTTGGACCATTACTTGGGCTGCTTTATTGGCACTCGCCTCTTTTATCGTGCCTCCGAGACTGAATAATGAATGCCATTCCAAGGTGAATGTTACTGTGTCTTTCCTGTGATGGTACGATGTGTCAACCTGCGGTACTACTGATCACAGGGAAGCAGGATCATGACACACACACACACACACACACACACACACACACACACACACACACACACACACAACACACACACACACACACACACACACATACACACACACACACACACACACACACACACACACCACATATATATATATATATATATATATATATATATATATATATATATATATATATATATATATATATATATATATTATTATAACCACGAACAAGTGATATTGATCAGTAACAACACTTCGACTAGCCAAGGACTCGAACCCATGTTGTTTTGGCTCGCCTCATGGTGAGCGAAAACTACATGACGCTCATACCCACAGGAACACCAAATCCTACAAGAATCACGCACCCAGCAGAGCTAGGTGTTTTACCGTGATCCGAGGACATACGGTGGTGTGAGTGAATCTGAGTCAATTAGCAAGAACTCATTTAAAATTGAGTCCTTTCTAAAATTTTCTCTTATACGTTTAAAGATATAATTTTCATTTATGTTAATGAAAAATTAATAATTTTGTACCAAAGGAACCTTAGAAAACTTCCCTAACCTTATTATAACAAGCGCAATTTAATTTAGCCTAATCCAACTAAATATATTTTAGATAAGTCTACAATAATTTAATAATAAACACAATGAAATATGCTTTTTTTCGGCGGGTTCAGAATGATTTTTGCGAAATTATTGCATACACAAATTTCCGCTTGCCTTATTCGGCAAGAAGAGCTTTGCAATTTAAGCCAAAATAGCAAGTTTTACCTATTCGGCACGATATATATATATATATATATATATATATATATATATATATATATATATATATATATATATATTATATATGCTTTCAAAGATCGTCTAAGTTTCCCAAGAGGAAAATATATATTTTTATTCCACTCTTTCCACTTAATTTTCACTTGACAGTCACACCTAAATGAGGCAGTTTGTGTTTTCCCAACAATTAACTTTCTTGTAAATATCTAATTAATTCCTAAGTGAATAATTTCGCTGCATCGATCCTCTGTAATAAGTTTGGCAGCAGCTGAAAGACTTGTATCACTCCATCACTTGATGTCATTTCAGATTCAAAGATAAAACAGAAGAATATGTCGATTGCGTAGAAAGTGTATATATATATATATATATATATATATATATATATATATATATATATATATATATATATATATATATATATATATATATATATATATATATATGTGTGTGTGTGTGTGTGGAGTTACTAAAAGTATTAGTCAGAGGTCTGAAGAGGGGTTGTTGAGGTGGTTTGGTCATTTAGAGAGAATGGATCAAAGTAGAATGACTTGGAGAGCGTATAAATCTGTAGGGGAAGGAAGGCGGGGTGGGGGTCGTCCTAGAAAAGGTTGGAGGTAGGGGGTAAAGAAGGTTTTGTGGGCGAGGGGCTTGGACTTCCAGCAAGCATGTGTGAGCGTGTTAGATAGGAGTGAATGGAGACGAATTGTTTTTGGAACCTGACGAGCTGTTAGAGTGTGAGCAAGGTAACATTTTGTGAAGGGATTCAGGGAAACCAGTTAATTGATTTAGTTGGACTTGAGTTTTGGAAATGGGAAGTACAATGCCTGCACTTTAAAGGAGGGGTCTGGGATAGTGACAGCTGGGAGGGACTATTCTCAGCTGTCGTATCTGAGCTCCTCTGCAAAGACAGTGATTATGTATGAGTGTGGTGAAAGTGTTGAATGATGATGAAAGTATTTTCTTTTTGGGGATTTTCTTTCTTTTTGGGTCACCCTGCCTCGGTGGGAGACGGCCGACTTGTTGAAAAAAAAAAATAATATATATATATATATATATATATATATATATATATATATATATATATATATATATATATATATATATATATATATATATATATATATATATATACATCAATAACAACACTGCACTAGCCAAGGAGTCGAACCCATGCTGCTTTGGCCGCCTCATGGTGAGCGAAAACTCATGAAGCTTTAGTCAACGGGACTAAAGCGTCATGAGTTTCCGCTCACCATGAGCTGGCAAAGCAGCATGGGTTCGACTCTGGCTATCCAGCGTTGTTATTCATCAATACCACTTGTTCGTGTATGTGTTTATCTTCAACCTGATTATAATTATAACGTTCTTATATATACAAATCTGTTCCTAAAACGTCAAATTTACCTATAAAACACTGGCCTTGTCCTCTAAATAAATCTGTCGGAAATGACAGAATTGTTTGCAGAGATTTTTTTCCGATGGATTTGTTTCTCTAAAGACGAATAAAAATTATAAACAAGAGATAAATTTGTTCGGAATATTTATTTTCAAGTTATGGGTTTTTTGTAATGAGGAATGAGGATGGGGCGAAAATATAAGGAGAGAGAAGTATTATAAACGAATAAATAAGAGAGATGCCACGTGACTGTTAAGGAGGCAATGATGATGATGGATGATGATGTGGAGGGAGGTAGTGGAGGGGGAGGGAATGGAGTGGAGGAATGGGTGGGGTAGAGGTGGAGGAGGGAGTATAGTGATGGAGCGAGGGTGTGGGAAGGTGATGATGGTTGAAATTAAAGCTGAAGGATGTTGATGGTGGTATGTGGTGATGCATGATGGTGTATGATGTATTGTGGTGTATAGTGATATGTGTTGTATGGTAGTGTGTATTTTTTAACGCACTGGCCTTTTCCACTGAGTCACGGTGACCCGAAAAGGAAGAAACACCTTCATAATCATTCACTCCATCACTGTCTTGGCAAAGGCACTGTACTTCCTGCACTCTGAAGGTGGGGTGGAGATATGTTGCAGTTTTTTAACTGTAGTGTAGTTACTCCTCTGGCAAGACAGTGATGGAGTGAATGATGATGAAAGTGTTTCTTCCTTTTCGGGTCACCCTGCCTCGGTGGGAAACGGTCAATGTGTTAAAAAAAAGTGTAATGTGCTCGGGTTTACAGTTTCACTAAGTTGTATCTTCCAGTTTGTGATAATTCTGTCAAATTACGTTTCTGTTGTCTCTCTTGCCCCGAAGTTTCAATTCGGCCGTTTCGAGTTATTGCTTCGCTTTGCGCTTCAAGTAGATCTTTGTGTTCGAGTAAATCGAGGTCATTCAATTTGAGTGAGATCTCGTAGCCTCTGATTCTTGAGAGTGAAAACGTTGAGTGTTTTCAGTTTTTTTGTAAGGTTTCTGAGTGATGGTACGAGTGTGGTTGCTCTTCTCTGTACCTTCTCCAGTGATGGTACGAGTGTGGTTGCTCTTCTCTGTACCTTCTCCAGTGACAGTACGAGTGTGGTTACTCTTCTCTGTACCCTCTCCAGTGATGGTACGAGTGTGGTTGCTCTTTCTGTACCTTCTCCAGTGACAGTACGAGTGTGGTTACTCTTCTCTGTACCCTCTCCAGTGATGGTACGAGTGTGGTTGCTCTTCTCTGTACCTTTTCCAGTGACAGTACGAGTGTGGTTACTCTTCTCTGTACCTTCTCCAGTGATGGTACGAGTGGTTGCTCTTCTCTGTACCTTCTCCAGTGACAGTACGAGTGTGGTTACTCTTCTCTGTACCTTCTCCAGTGATGGTACGAGTGGTTGCTCTTCTCTGTACCTTCTCCAGTGATGGTACGATTTTCTTAGCTATTCTCTGTACCTTCTCCAGTGATGGTACGAGTGTGGTTGCTCTTCTCTGTACCCTCTCCAGTGATGGTACGAGTGTGGTTGCTCTTCTCTGTACCCTCTCCAGTGATGGTACGAGTGTAGTTGCTCTTCTCTGTACCTTCTCCAGTGATGGTACGTGTGTGGTTGCTCTTCTCTGTACCCTCTCCAGTGATGGTACGAGTGTGGTTGCTCTTCTCTGTACCCTCTCCAGTGATGGTACGTGTGGTTGCTCTTCTCTGTACCCTCTCCAGTGACAGTACGAGTGTGGTTGCTCTTCTCTGTACCCTCTCCAGTGACAGTACGAGTGTGGTTACTCTTCTCTGTACCTTCTCCAGTGATGGTACGAGTGGTTGCTCTTCTCTGTACCTTCTCCAGTGATGGTACGATTTTCTTAGCTATTCTCTGTACCTTCTCCAGTGATGGTACGAGTGTGGTTGCTCTTCTCTGTACCCTCTCCAGTGATGGTACGAGTGTGGTTGCTCTTCTCTGTACCCTCTCCAGTGATGGTACGAGTGTGGTTGCTCTTCTCTGTACCTTCTCCAGTGATGGTACGATTTTCTTAGCTATTCTCTGTACCTTCTCCAGTGATGGTACGAGTGTGGTTTCTCTTCTCTGTACCCTCTCCAGTGATGGTACGTGTGTGGTTGCTCTTCTCTGTACCCTCTCCAGTGATGGTACGAGTGTGGTTGCTCTTCTGTGTACCTTCTCCAGTGATGGTACGAGTGTGGTTGCTCTTCTCTGTACCCTCTCCAGTGATGGTACGAGTGTGGTTGCTCTTCTCTGTACCCTCTCCAGTGACAGTACGAGTGTGGTTACTCTTCTCTGTACCTTCTCCAGTGATGGTACGAGTGGTTGCTCTTCTCTGTACCTTCTCCAGTGATGGTACGATTTTCTTAGCTATTCTCTGTACCTTCTCCAGTGATGGTACGAGTGTGGTTGCTCTTCTCTGTACCCTCTCCAGTGATGGTACGAGTGTGGTTGCTCTTCTCTGTACCCTATCCAGTGATGGTACGAGTGTGGTTGCTCTTCTCTGTACCTTCTCCAGTGATGGTACGAGTGTGGTTGCTCTTCTCTGTACCTTCTCCAGTGATGGTACGAGTGTGGTTGCTCTTCTCTGTACCCTCTCCAGTGATGGTACGAGTGTGGTTGCTCTTCTCTGTACCCTCTCCAGTGATGGTACGTGTGTGGTTGCTCTTCTCTGTACCCTCTCCAGTGACAGTACGAGTGTGGTTGCTCTTCTCTGTACCCTCTCCAGTGACAGTACGAGTGTGGTTGCTCTTCTCTGTACCCTCTCCAGTGACAGTACGAGTGTGGTTGCTCTTCTCTGTACCTTCTCCAGTATATCTCTGCCTTTTACGTAACTTAGAGACCGCGCCTGGACGGTATGTTTCAAGATGGGGTCAAACAAGTCCACAACAGTCTATACGAAATACATTATTTTGTGTTGAAAGTTACTAGCTATGAATCCTGGCATTTTGTTGGCTCTGCTGCTCGCTGATAGATATTGCTAGATAATTTTAAGGTCGTTAAAGAACTAAAAGGCACAATACCGTGACTGGAACAATACATAAATATCCCGCACATAGGATGGAGAAGGTTGGGACGACGTTTCGGTCCAACTTGGATCATTTACAAGTCACAAGTGTGACTTGTAAATGGTCGGACCGAAACGTCGGCATAAGCTTCTCTCACCTATGTGAGGGATGTTTGTTTATTTAAGGTTGTTGTTTATGATTACTCAAAAATTCATTTCTTCTTTCTTATGGTTTTGTTTCTAAACTGTTTGCTTACGTTTGAGATTGATTTTACCCGAAATGCGTTGTTGTACACTTGTGTACGTTGAAACGCATCTTCCAAGCCGCTGACCACAGTTGTTAGTGGGTTGATTATTAACAACACGGGGAGTGGATTGACCACTGCCAACACAGGTAGCAGGGAGAAGCAAATCAGCGGTGATCGGCTCAAGTGCCAACGTACCGAGGAAGCCACTCTAGATCTGTGTCCCATATCCCTTAGCCTTAGTCCTGTGTGTGTGTGTGTGTGTGTGTGTGTGTGTGTGTGTGTGTGTGTTGTGTGTGTGTGTGTGTGTGTGTGTGTGTGTATACTCATCTATTTGTTGTTATAGGGTCGATTCGTAGGTCCTGGCCACGCCTCTTCGCTGGTCGCTACTAGATCCACTCTCTCCCTGCTTCAAGAGCTTTATCGTATGTGTGTGTGTGTGTGTACTCACCTAGTTGTGGTTGCAGTGGTCGATTCATAGCTCCTGGCCCCGTCTCTTCACTGGCCTCTAGTGAGTCACTCTCCCTGCGTCATGAGCTTTATCATACCTCTTCTTAAAGCTATGAATGGATCCTGCCTCCACTACATCGCTTCCCAAACTATTCCACTTCCCGACCACTCTGTGACTGAAGAAATCCTTCCTAACATCCCTGTGATTCATCTGAGTCTTCAACTTCCAGCTGTGACCCCTTGTTGCTGTGTCCCATCTCTGGAACATTCTGTCTCTGTCCACCTTGTCAATTCCTCTCAGTATTTTATATGTCGTTATCATGTCCCCTCTATCTCTCCTGTTCTCCAGTGTCGTCAGGTCGATTTTCCTTAACCTCTCCTCGTAGGACATACCCCTTACCTCCGGGACTAGTCTTGTTGCAAATCTTTGCACTTTCTTTAGTTTCTTTACGTGCTTGGCTAGGTGTGGGTTCCAAACTGGTGCTGCGTACTCCAGTATGGGCCTAACGTACACAGTGTACAGGGTCCTGAACGATTCTTTATTAAGATGTCGGAATGCTGTTCATAGGTTTGCTAGGCGCCCGTATGCTGCAGCAGTTATTTGGTTGATGTGCCCCTCAGCAGATGTGCCTGGTGTTATACTCACCCCAAGATCTTTTTCCTTGGGTGAGGTTTGTAGTCTCTGGCCCCCTAGACTGTACTCCGTCTGCCGTCTTCTTTGCCCTTCCCCAGTCTTCATGACTTTGCACTTGGTGGGGTTGAACTCCAGGAGCCAATGTCTGGACCAGGCTTGCAGCCTGTCCAGATTCCTTTGTAGTTCTACCTGGTCCTCGTCCGATTGAATTCTTCTCATCAACTTCACGTCATCTGCAAACAGGGACACTTCGGATGTGTGTGTGTGTGTGTGTGTGTGTGTGTGTGTGTGTGTGTGTAATACAGTGACACAGAACATAAGACCCCTGAATATAACAGACCTTGATATCTCCTTGCAACAAAGGGGAAGGCAGTAGCATCATCCCATTAGCACCATTGAAAGCTGCCCCCTGGATGCAATAAGCTCCATTCAATTCATTAAAGGAAGCCAATATATTTAAATCCCTGTCTTGGGTCTGGAGACAAAGAAAAAAAGTAGTCTTCCTGCCTTTCTGGAAACCAATTTAGCTGGCTGGAATACCGTGGGGTTGGGAAGGCAGGGCCACGGTATACCACGTTTCATTCCCTCGGTGTAGTGTGGTACACCACGTTTCATTTCCCTGGCGTACCTCTGCGTCTTCACTCACACCCTCGAGTCACTCCACTCTGTTAAGGTCTTTCACTCTGAGAGGGGAAAACAATCTTCCATTTCTGATAATAATATATTCGGAAATGCTCCAGTTGTTTCTCTTTTAATCTTCAGTAATGTATACAGGAGAAGGGGTTACTAGCACCTTGCTCCCAGCATTTTAGTCGCCTCTTACGACACGCATGGCTTACGGAGGAACAATTCTGTTCCACTTCCCCATATATATATGTGTGTATATATATATATATATATATATATATATATATATATATATATATATACAACTGTCGTTAATATATACCAAAACATACACATTTCTCGGTGTATTTCACTGTGAAATATAATCATTTCTCGAATTGAAGAGATTGTGTATAAATAATTCACACACACACGGGGCGGAAACATTTCGAAGTGTTTCCTTACACACACACACACACATTACCATCAACACGTCTGTACAAAATTTTAAAAATAGATTTTCCTATATATTTAATATTACATTCACATGAGGTACCGTTAAACCCGTAGGGCGTATACAGCGCCATTGGAATGAGAGTTGATGGGAAGAATAGCTCCAGTTCCTTGAATCAAAAGCCCTCCACTAGCATCGGGTGGGAGCATCAGTTAAGACGAGGAAATTGGGCGAGTTCGAAGATCCCAGTGACAAGAGACATCGAACTGGGAGTTATTTCCTGACGGAGGTGGGTGTGGGAGGCGCAGGTGAGGGGGGAAGTATTGGGCAATGACAGCCAGCGTACCTTTCTGCCCCAGTGCCAATACCCAGTGTTTGTCAATTGAATGTGTGTATGTGTACTCACATATTTGTTGTTGCAGGGGTCGAGTCGTAGCTCCTGGCCTCGCCTCTTCCCTGGTCGTTACTAAGACCACTCCTTGCTCCAAGAGCTTTACCGTGTGTGGGGGGAGAATCACATAGCCAGCATCACATACCACATGGCAGTTTTCTACCTAGTGACACATATATGAGAGTGAATACATGTGTTTTGAAGATAATCAGCACTCAGGACGAAACGTTTCCTTAATAAAGACCTGACCAAACCCTCTATACACTCTCACGACCAGCGTGCTGAGTCAGCTGTAAGTTCATACGTGAGGTGATATCTCAGTCTTATAAGCCTTCTGCTGTCCTATTATTTGTACAGTTCCTTGATAATGTGAGAAATCACGAAAGCGCTTGGATATTCATTATTGTTTTCCCAGTGATTATTTTGTATATTGTCATAACACCTGTTTATTGTTATTTTATTGCTATATATATATATATATATATATATATATATATATATATATATATATATATATATATATATATATATATGCATGTCTACCCTTTTTCACGAAAACTCAGTAACCTGAACCTAACCTAACTTAACCTTGCTTATATAACCCAACTTAAGCTAACTTAGGCTAACTTAATGTAATTTAATGTAACTTAGACTACCACTAGCATCATCACTGTTAACTCTACCATCATCGGTACAACCACTACCACCATCACTGTTACCTCTACCATCATCGGTACAACCACTACCACCATCACTGTTACCTCTACCATCATCGGTACAACCACTACCACCATCACTGTTACCTCTACCATCATCGGTACAACCACTACCACCATCACTGTTAACTCTACCATCATCGGTACAACCACTACCACCATCACTGTTACCTCTACCATCATCGGTACAACCACTACCACCATCACTGTTACCTCTACCATCATCGGTACAACCACTACCACCATCACTGTTACCTCTACCATCATCGGTACAACCACTACCACCATCACTACCTCTACCATCATCGGTACTCCCACTACCACCATCACTGTTACCTCTACCATCATCGGTACAACCACTACCACCATCACTGTTACCTCTACCATCATCGGTACAACCACTACCACCATCACTGTTACCTCTACCATCATCGGTACTACCACCATCACTGTTACCTCTACCATCATCGGTACAACCACTACCACCATCACTGTTACCTCTACCATCATCGGTACAACCACTACCACCATCACTGTTTCCACTACCATCATCGGTACAACCACTACCACCATCACTGTTACCTCTACCATCATCGGTACTACCACCATCACTGTTACCTCTACCATCATCGGTACAACCACTACCACCATCACTGTTACCTCTACCATCATCGGTACAACCACTACCACCATCACTGTTACCTCTACCATCATCGGTACAACCACTACCACCATCACTGTTACCTCTACCATCATCTGTACTACCACAATCACTGTTACCTCTACCATCATCGGTACAACCACTACCACCATCACTGTTACCTCTACCATCATCGGTACAACCACTACCACCATCACTGTTACCTCTACCATCATCGGTACTACCACCATCACTGTTACCTCTACCATCATCGGTACAACCACTACCATCATCACTGTTACCTCTACCATCACCGGTACAACCACTACCACCATCACTGTTACCTCTACCATCATCGGTACAACCACTACCATCATCACTGTTACCTCTACCATCATCGGTACAACCACTACCATCATCACTGTTACCTCTACCATCACCGGTACAACCACTACCACCATTACCAAATAACCACCACCTACTCCCACCACTATAACGACCACCCAGCTACCACTATAACAACCACCTCAGACACCACCATAACGACCACCAAACCCCCACTCAAACACCACTGTAACGACCAGCAAAACCACCACCTTAAACACCACTATAACTACTACCATCACCACCACCCTCTGGAGTCGCACCAGTGGTCATGAAAGGCAGGGAAGGAGGTCAATGGAGCGACAAGCTACCTCCGGGACCCTAATTGGGCACTGCAGGAGACCTGCTCTCAACCCTGTACCCAAAATATTCTTTGATGGTGGTGGTGGCGATAGTTGTGATAGTAGTGGTGGTGATAGTTGTGGTGGTGATGATATTGGTGGTGATAGTTGTGATAGTTGTGGTGGTGATATTGGTGGTGATAATGGTGGTGATAGTTGTGGTGGTGGTGATAGTTGTGATGGTGGTGGTGGTGATATTGGAGGTGATAATGGTGATAGTTGTGATGGTGGTGGTGATAGTGATGGTGGTAGTGATAGTGGTGGTGGTAGTAGTGGTAGTCGTAGTAGTTCTGTTTGTTGTAGTTACACAAATAATAAGTATTTTAATACCGTGTTTGCTATAGAGCTTCCTAAGAAGAATCACACCGTAAGTCTCCATGTTTGCAGACTTCTTGTTCAACGCGCCCTTGATCAAAATATTCTTAAGAAATGTATCTCTTTTTTGGACCTGCAGCTTCGGTGGGCAGTGCGTTCCAGTCAGTGCTTTGACAACTCTGCTATTAATTAAATACTTTACCTACGTTTGTGTTGCCTTTCTTGTCTCGGAGTCCCATGGAGGTATTTTTCTCTGCTTTGAACCTTAGTTTGTGTGTTTATCGAATGTGTTTAGTCTCTCGAGGTTTAAACGAGATAACCTCATAGTCTCAACGCCACAAGTGAGAGAGAGAGAGAGAGAGAGAGAGAGAGAGAGAGAGAGAGAGAGAGAGAGAGAGAGAGAGAGAGAGAGAGAAATTAATGAATAAAAAATGAGAAAGTAATAATAAGACAAGAGTGAACAGAGAGCACACACACAAATGAGAGACACAGAAATGTCTCTCAGTCTCATGAGAGACACAAATATCTCTCAGTGTCATGAGAGACAGAAATATCCCTCAGTCTCATGAGAGACAGAAATATTTATCAGTCTCATGAGAGACACAGAAATATCTCTCGGTCTCATGAGAGACAAAGAAATATCTCTCAGTCTCACGAGAGAAGCAAATATCTCTCAGTTTCATGAGACACGCAAATATCTCTCAGTCTCATGAGAGACAAAGAAATATCTCTCAGTCTCATGAGAGACACAAATATCTCTCAGTCTCATGAGAGACATAAATATCTCTCAGCCTCGTGAGAGACAGAAATATCTCTCAGTCGTCTAGGCTGTAATTTAACAGACTATCTGAGAGATGGTGGGGAACCATGAGATCATTATTATGGTTAACCCTTGAGAGTTTAGCACTTTCCCTTGAAATAATAATGATAAAATAATAATAATAATAATAATAATATTATTATTATTATTATTATTATTATTGTTGTTGTGTTGTTATATTGACAAGTAAAGAAATCAATCAACAAGGAATCTCTGATAATTAAGAAATCTGAACAGTAACAAGCCTCTCCCTTCTCTCTCTCTCTTCCCTTCACTCTCCCTTTCCCCTCCCTCCGCTCACCCTTTTCCCTTCTCCCTTTACTCCCTCCAAGAAGGTTGTTACCGCAAGTTTTGCGGTACTGTGACTTCGCGTTCGTGATTCTTGCAGACGCATTTAACCCTGCCGCCCTCTCCGTCTCTCCTGCCACTCCCTGCGGACCTTCCCTGCCTCTCCCTGCCACCCCTTCCCTGCCATCGCTGCTGAGACCTCCATAACACTCCCTGACTAACGCTCCTTCTTCCTACCCTCCCTGATCAGCCCCTGTTTCTTCCCCCCTCCTTCCTCTTCTCTCTACTGTTTTGGGTTCTTAACAGAAGTTCAACAGAGGTAAGTTTTCACGTTGGTTCAAACAGAGAATAACTTTCTAACTTGAAGCAACAGAAGTTCAAACTTGAGAGAGAAAAAAAGAGAGAGAGAAAGAGAGAGAGAGAGAGAGAGAGAGAGAGAGAGAGAGAGAGAGAGAGAGAGAGAGAGAGAGAGATAGAGAGAGGGACCTTTAATGATTGAGTGTACAGTGTACTAAGGTACTAAGAGATGGAAATGACTAGGATTCATTAACAAATAAGCGTAGGATAGGTGTAGCTAGGATAGGTGTTGCTAGGATAGGTGTAGCTACGATTGGTGTTGTTAGGATAGGTGTAGCTAGTATAAATGTAACTAAAATAGATACTGCTAGGATAGGCGTGGCTAGTACCGTGTAGCTAGGACTGTGTGTGTGTAGGATAGGTGTAGCTAGGATAGATGTGACTAGGTGTGGCTAGGATACTGTAGCTAGCAACAGGTGACTGCAACAGGTTAGGCAAGGTTCGTCAGGACACCGGACACGTGTTTCCTGACGCGGGTCTTAGTCAGATGATGACCCGCCGTTGGTTGGCTGCAACAGGATCAACAGGTGACTGTAACAGGGGCAATAAATGACTCCAACAGGGGCCATAGTTGACTGTAACAGCAACAACAGTTGACTGTAACAGTAACAGCAGTCGATTGTAATAGGAGCGACAGGTGACTGTAACAGGAACCCCAGTCGACTCTAACAGTAGCAATAGGCAACTCTAACAGGAACAACAGTCGACACTAACAGAAGTAACAGTCGACACTAACAGAAGTAACAGGTGACTGTAAATCACCGAGTATCTCGGGGTCTGGGACCAACACCACATAACAACAAAATCACCAGGCCTAGTTTAGGTCTTTACTCTTCAAAACGGTCCCAGGACCGATTATGGTCATGGAGCAAGATGAGTGACCTAGAAGCGACCAGTGAAGAGGCGGTGCCAGGAGCTGTGAATCGACCCCTGCAACCACAACTAGAACCTTCCAGTATCAATCACGATTGATGATGCAGCAATATTTTTGTAATGTCAGTTGTTGATGTCAAGTGTGTGTGTGTGTGTGTGTGTGTGTGCAGGAAGCTCTAAACTCGTCCTGGTCGTTCAGCGTCGTGTGTTGTGTAGGCTCGATCCTAGGTTAATATATCCGTGGCTAGCCGCCACTCTGACTCTTGATCTTCACTGATGGTAAGAGTAGTGAAAGTATAAAGTAGTAGTACTACTACTACTACTACTATTACTACTACTGCTACTACCACCACTCCTACCACTACTACTACTAGTTACTATTACTACTTCAATTACTACTACTACTACTGCGGCTTCTACTACTACTAGTCCTACGACTACGACTACTACTATTACTACGACAACTACTACTACTACTAGTTTCGAACCACTAATGCAAGCTAATAATAATATTAGTGGGTGTTTCAATAGGCTTATCAACGGGCGGATCAACGGGCGTACGAACGGGCGTATAAACGAGCGTATGAGTGCGTTAGGCAGCCTCATACAGAGAGCAACAGGTGACCCAGCCCAGGGCATCCACCTGTAGCTTCATACACACAATCTTGTAATGTGTGAGTGTTGGAGAGACATGTGTATGTTGGAGATACATGTGAGTGTGTTGGAGAGACATGTGAGATCGTTGGAAAAACATGTGTGAATGATGGAGAGACGTGTGTGTGTTGGAGAGATATGTGTGAGTGCTGGAGAGACATGTGTATGTTGAGAGACATTTGAGTATGTTGGATAGACATGTGTGTGAGTGTTGGAGAGACATGTGTGAGTGTTGGAGAGACATTTGTGTGTTCGAGAGACGTGTGTGTTGGAAAGACATGTGTGAGTGTTGGAGAGACATGTGTATGTTGGAGAGACATATGTGAGTGTTAGAGAGACATGTGTGAGTGTTGGAGAGACATATGTATTTTGGAGAGACGTGTGTGTTGGAGAGACACGTGTGAGTATTGGAGAGACATGTGTGAGTGTTGGAGAGACATATGTGTGTTGGAGAGACATGTGTGAGTATTGGAGAGACATGTGTGAGTGTTGAAGAAACGTGTGTGAGTTTTGGGGAAACGTGTGAGTGTTGGAGAGACATGTGTGTGTTGGAGAGACATGTGTGAGTGTTGGAGAGACATATGTGTGTTGGAGAGACACGTGTGAGTATTGGAGAGACATGTGTGAGTGTTGAAGAAACGTGTGTGAGTTTTGGGGAAACGTGTGAGTGTTGGAGAGACATGTGTTGGAGAGACATGTGAGAGCGTTGGACAGACATGTGAGAATGTTGAAGAAACATGTGTGTGTTGGAGAGACATGTGTGAGTGTTGAAAAGACATGTGTGTGGTGGAGAGATATGTGTGAGTGTTGAAAAGATATCTGTGAGTGTTGGAGATACATGTGAGTGTTGTAGAAACATGTGAGTGTTGGAGAGACAGCAGTGCTGGGAGAGACTTACCGTAGCGTTGATGCTGGGGCTGTCACTCCATGCTGGGGGTGGTGAGAGCGGGCGGGCGGGCGGGCGGAGGCAGGGGGTGTTGCAGTGGGCGGCAGGCGGCGGGCGGCGGGAGTGCGGCTGCAACAGTTGGTTGTTGGTGGGTGGCAGCGGCGGCGGCGGCGGCGGAGGAGGTGGCGGTGGTGTGTGGCATGCACGCGCCCCAGCACCTGAATGGCAGCCGCAGCTGCCGCTCTGCCGTTATGAGGGCGGCACCCAAGCAGGGGTGGGCGGGGCCAGGAGGGCGGAGCCTCCCCGCCCACTCCGCCCACTCCGTCTCCAACATCCTCAAATTTTTCTTATCATAGAGATCAAGAGGGCGAGTCTTACAGCCGATGATTCCCTCAAATAGAATTCCAGAGAGGCCAAGACATTCCACTCTCCTTGCTTTACCTCCTTCTGGCCTCTGTGTCAGGCATGCCACCCCCCTATCCTTCTATTCTCACCCCTTTCTCTCCCTTTCCCCCCCTCGTACTACCTCGCAAAATCTCTCCACACTATATTACACACCATAAAAATTCCCCAGCCATCGTTTTCAGCCATGAGTTACCCAGCGGACTTGCGGAAAACCCTCACCAGACCTACATTTCCTCCCATCACAATTCCTCTTGACTCACTTCTAAGTCACCCTGACTCACCTACGTCGCGTACCTAGCCTTGACAACCCACTAAAGACTCCTCTCTAGCACATAGCATGCTAGGAAACGCTTTAATAAAACTGAAATATAGGGTGCATAGCGACGCGTGATTTCTTTCCCCACAATATGGACCTGCAGACCTATTTATGAAATGGAACTTGAACTTACCAAGAAATTGCACCCAAATTCCTTCACCTCCTTTTGGAGATCTTTCGAAAAATCGCAAGGAGTGAGTATGTGAGAAAATTTTGTTATTGCTTTGTCGTGGATATCGGTTATAATGGACTTCTTTTATTAAGAATACGTATATATATGCTTGTATATGTATGTATATATGTATATATGTATATATGTATATATATATATATATATATATATATATAATTTTATATATATATATATATATATATATATATATTATATTATATATATATATATATATATATATATATATATATATATATATATATATATATATATAAGTCAGAATGAACATAAGAACTTGGTTGTCAATACAGAGGTGACAAAGGCAGACTGTGATAAAAAAAACTCATGTGAACATTTCAGGACTTTTTCGAAACATTTCGTCAGTCCTAGGAGTAAGAGAAGCCTATTGACGCATGCTAGGCAGGTCTAACTCACACCCACCCACTCATCTATCTGCCCGTGTAACCTATGTTTAAGTTGTTGCCTCAGTGACGTTACCTGGGGTTTGTTCCACTCATCTACAACTCTCTGGCCAAACTAGTACTTCCCAATATTCTTTATATATACACAAATAACCCGCATATAGGATAATGAAACGTTAACGACGTTTCGGTCCCAGTTTGACCGAAATATCATCGTAAGTTTCTCTCTCCTACGTGTGGGTTATATGTGTATTGAAGGCTGATCCGATCGACTGCAAATTTTAACGCTGGTGTTCGATAGCCAGTGAAAGATTCTCGGAAGAATTGACACGTGGTGTTTCTCTGTGATTTGAATCGTTGATCCCGTTCCTAGCTTCTTGGAAGTGACTTCGATAACTTCGAAAAGCCTGTGCTGCTTGGCTTCAGTCGCTCAAGACAGCTGCACTTCCCAGTTCGACGATGGCGGAAAGTCACGAAATTCGAGGGTGTGAGAGCATAGTTGCTAATTTTGAGTACACAAATATTTTTGGATATTTTTTACTCCCCTTAAATCACGTTAAATATATTGGAATCTACCGCTCTTGAACGGCGTTATATTTTAATGGTTGCTTTATCTCACGACCAGGATGGTGCCCATTAGCTTTATTAAACTCGGAATCATTGAAATTCGTGTGATAACTGGGGAATGCCTCTTCTGATCGGATTCAAACTTTCTGTCCTGGTGTGTTTTCTGGAAAGTAAGGTTCATGTTGTAATTGGGCTCCATAAGTCCCAATTTGCCAATTTTATTAAACAATGTGTGATACTGATTTCAATAAAGCAATTCTGAACGAAATCAATATTTTACTCGGTATAGACTGTGTAGGTGCAAATTTTAGCTGTATTCTGTATAGTAACTGGAGAAACGCATCTTTTGCTCGGCTTCAAACCCTTACTGCTCATGTGTGTTCCTCAAGTTTAAATGTGCCAGTTTGATTAATAAAATATTTTTTTGTGAAACTGGAGAATGTCTCTACTGATCGGAATTAAACCGCAGTGTTGGACATTACAGGGGTTACTCTAGGCTAAATCTACACAATGTACTTTTATGTTTATGTGACTTTGTAAATGGTCCAAGTCGGACCGAAACGTCGTCGTAAGCTCCTCCTGTGGGCGGGTTATTAATGTATTGTTTCGCTCACGGTATTGTGCCTTTTTGTTCTTTCTCTTCTTTTAAGTGTCCATAGACATGTATGTTTCTTTGAGACCATTGTAAAAACATTATTTACATTATGTACCCGAGTGAAAACTTACGTACCTAGAAATAACTAATTATTTATACCCTTACTTATTTACCGTATTTTTCGGCATATAAGACGCAGGATAATTACGAGTATTACAGCTTCATTACTATAATGAACTGCATGTCCATTTATACAACACCACTTGGCAGTAACCCAAAGCCTAACAGTGACCTTGACCATATAAGGGGCAGGCTGAGTTTCCAAGACTTTTCTTATAAGTCGGAAAATCCGGTACCTACTTAAACGCTGGTGATCTTAGAATACGATTTGGACTGAACTTGGCAGCCTTTACAGGGGCCAATTTTCCTATTTTTTAATGTTATAAATTGAGAATATTGAAAAACTGGTTTTTCATGCGATATTTGCTGAATTATCCCATCTGACTGATTTCAGACCATCAACGCTGATAACAATGCAACTTAATGTGTTGGTGAATATTATTATATTAGTCTCTGAGATAAGAAGAGAATGCCTCTGCAGTTTAGCTTCAAAGCTGGTGTGTCTTGGGGAAAAGGTTTGAATTATCATTGGTCTGTGTGTATGTTCTTTTTTTGGCACTTTATTGTAAGGAACAAATTGGGATGTTAGTGTTTATGTGGTGACTTGTGGAGGATATCACTTATGGAGGATATCACTTATGAAGGATATCACTTATGAAGGATATCACTTATGAAGGATATCACTTATGAAGGATATCACTTATGAAGGATATCACTTATGAAGGATATCACTTATGAAGGGTATCACTTATGAAGGATATCACTTATGAAGGGTATCACTTATGAAAGATATCACTTATGAAGGATATCACTTATGAAGGATATCACTTATGAAGGGTATCACTTATGAAGGATATCACTTATGAAGGATATCACTTATGAAGGGTTTCACTTATGAAGGATATCACTTATGAAGGATATCACTTATGAAGGATATCACTTATGAAGGGTTTCACTTATGAAGGATATCACTTATGAAGGATATCACTTATGAAGGGTATCACTTATGAAGGATATCACTTATGAAGGGTATCACTTATAAAGGATATCACTTATGAAGGGTATCACTTATGAAGGATATCACTTATGAAGGGTATCACTTATGAAGGATATCACTTATGAAGGATATCACTTATGAAGGGTATCACTTATAAAGGATATCACTTATGAAGGGTATAACTTATAAAGGTTATCACTTATGAAGGATATCACTTATGAAGGGTATCACTTATGAAGGGTATCACTTATGAAGGATATCACTTATGAAGGGTATCACTTATGAAGGATATCACTTATGAAGGGTATCACTTATGAAGGTATCACTTATGAAGGGTATCACTTATGAAGGATATCACTTATGAAGGGTATCACTTATGAAGGATATCACTTATGAAGGGTATCACTTATGAAGGGTATCACTTATGAAGGATATCACTTATGAAGGATATCACTTATGAAGGGTATCACTTATGAAGGGTATCACTTATGAAGGATATCACTTATGAAGGGTATCACTTATGAAGGGTATCACTTATGAAGGATATCACTTATGAAGGATATCACTTATGAAGGGTATCACTTATGAAGGGTATCACTTATGAAGGGTATCACTTATGAAGGATATCACTTATGAAGGGTATCACTTATGAAGGATATCACTTATGAAGGGTATCACTTATGAAGGATATCACTTATGAAGGGTATCACTTATGAAGGATATCACTTATGAAGGGTATCACTTATGAAGGGTATCACTTATAAAGGGTATCACTTATGAGAAATTATTTTTGTTTTCGTTATCCCTAATTTCTAAATTCCAATCTATTTTGAATTAATTCCTTTTAGCTGTTTATTTTCTTTGTTAGTCAAGTTTATTATAAGATTTTTAAGAGTAGATTAAGATACTAGAACGTTAATTTAGAATCCGCATCGTTCTATTTACTTTCACTTCACAACGTGTCTTCTATACGTTCGTTACCGTGCGTTCCGTCCTCGGAATTGCTACTAACGTTCCCGTTATTGCCAGACGTAAACCACAATTTTTTCCGTTATTTATCGGTAAAAATTGATATATTAACATACAAATTAGCATATGTTAATTTAGTATAGCGTGCAGAATTACACGACGGGTGATTCTTGTAATACTGGATGATTTAGCTGAAGGAAAAGGTAATTTTAACTTGATAGGCTTCATAGCGGCGAAGAGCTCTTGATCCAGGGGGATTTGGAGCCGCCGTACCCTTGGATCAAAGGTGATTGTCACTCATAACTCCACTGCCCAGGTCCTGTGTGACCTCTTACGGGTTTAACGCCCCCTAGTGTGCAGTTTCGGAAGAATGTCGCAAGGTACAGGAATGTCGCGACGAGGTACGAGAATGCCGCAAGGTACAGGAATGTCGCGACGAGGTACGAGAATGTCGCAAGGTACAGGAATGTCGCGACGAGGTACGAGAATGCCGCAAGGTACAGGAATGTCGCGACGAGGTACGAGAATGTCGCGAGGTACAGGAATGTCGCGACGAGGTACGAGAATGCCGCAAGGTACAGGAATGTCGCGACGAGGTACGAGAATGTCGCAAGGTACAGGAATGTCGCGACGAGGTACGAGAATGTCGCAAGGTACAGGAATGTCGCGACGAGGTACGAGAATGCCGCGAGGTAGAATGGAACATTCCCAGCAATTAGATTTTAACGTTTAAATCTGCACAAGTCCTCATTACGCATGTCAAGTGAGCGACTAACTGGCATGCGCGGTGGCGTGCAAGTTACAGATTTCTGCAATGATGTTGAAACGCAGAGGCAGATGCAATATGAGGGAGAATATTGGGTCTCTTGAAAAGGACAGTTCAGGAGTAAGAATTGGCGGAAGAGAAGGAAATAAATGAAGGGAAGGAAGGAAGGACGGAAGGGAAGAAGGAAACGAAAGGAAGAAAAGGTCAAGAAATAAATATTTCCTTTAGCTAAGATTTGAGTTAGATTATTTGAGGTTAGCTGAGGCTAGGAGACAGCGGCCATCCAGGTGCCTATCCTAGGACCTCCCTCAGATCCTGCATTGCTTTCCATATTCCATCCTCGAAGTGGTTATCGCTGAGGAGGCTTCAGGCTCAGCTGGGCAAGATTGAGATTCAGAGAGAGAAGGAGAGAGAGAGAGAGAGAGAGAGAGAGAGAGAGAGAGAGAAAGAGAGATTAAATCGTAAACAGAGGAAATGCATCGTGGACACTCTAGTGTAAAATTATCTCGAAAAATAAAGAAATCTCTCAGACGAGAAAAACGAAAATTTAGTACGTATTCAAATTAGGCTTGTTTGTAAATTTCAGCTGAAGCCTGTCTCTACAAGCTTAATGAGGCAGCTTGTGACCTGTCTCTACAAGCTTAATGAGGCAGTCTGTGACCTGTCTCTACAAGCTTAATGAGGCAGCTTGTGACCTGTCTCTACAAGCTTAATGAGGCAGCTTGTGACCTGTCTCTACAAGCTTAATGAGGCAGCTTGTGACCTGTCTCTACAAGCTTAATGAGGCAGTCTGTGACCTGTCTCTACAAGCTTAATGAGGCAGCTTGTGACCTGTCTCTACAAGCTTAATGAGGCAGCTTGTGACCTGTCTCTACAAGCTTAATGAGGCAGCTTGTGACCTGTCTCTACAAGCTTAATGAGGCAGCTTGTGACCTGTCTCTACAAGCTTAATGAGGCAGCTTGTGACCTGTCTCTTCAAGCTTAATGAGGCAGCTTGTGACCTGTCTCTACAAGCTTAATGAGGCAGCTTGTGACCTGTCTCTACAAGCTTAATGAGGCAGCCTGTGACCTGTCTCTACAAGCTTAATGAGGCAGCTTGTGATCTGTCTCTACAAGCTTAATGAGGCAGCCTGTGACCTGTCTCTACAAGCTTAATGAGGCAGCCTGTGACCTGTCTCTACAAGCTTAATGAGGCAGCTTGTGATCTGTCTCTACAAGCTTAATGAGGCAGCCTGTGACCTGTCTCTACAAGCTTAATGAGGCAGCTTGTGACCTGTCTCTACAAGCTTAATGAGGCACCCTGTGACCTGTCTCTACAAGCTTAATGAGGCAGCTGTGACCTGTCTCTACAAGCTTAATGAGGCAGCTGTGACCTGTCTCTACAAGCTTAATGAGGCAGCCTGTGACCTGTCTCTACAAGCTTAATGAGGCAGCCTGTGACCTGTCTCTACAAGCAATGAGGCAGCCTGTGACCTGTCTCTACAAGCTTAATGAGGCAGCCTGTGACCTGTCTCTACAAGCTTAATGAGGCAGCCTGTGACCTGTCTCTACAAAGCTTAATGAGGCAGCCTGTGACCTGTCTCTACAAGCTTAATGAGGCAGCCTGTGACCTGTCTCTACAAGCTTAATGAGGCAGCCTGTGACCTGTCTCTACAAGCTTAATGAGGCAGCTTGTGACCTGTCTCTACAAGCTTAATGAGGCAGCTTGTGACCTGTCTCTACAAGCTTAATGAGGCAGCTTGTGACCTGTCTCTACAAGCTTAATGAGGCAGCCTGTGACCTGTCTCTACAAGCTTAATGAGGCAGCCTGTGACCTGTCTCTACAAGCTTAATGAGGCAGCCTGTGACCTGTCTCTACAAGCTTAATGAGGCAGCCTGTGACCTGTCTCTACAAGCTTAATGAGGCAGCCTGTGACCTGTCTCTACAAGCTTAATGAGGCAGCCTGTGACCTGTCTCTACAAGCTTAATGAGGCAGCCTGTCTCCAAGCAGGCCTGTACCTGTCTACAAGCTTAATGAGGCAGCCTGTGACCTGTCTCTACAAGCTTAATGAGGCAGCCTGTGACCTGTCTCTACAAGCTAATGAGGCAGCCTGTGACCTGTCTCTACAAGCTTAATGAGGCAGCCTGTGACCTGTCTCTACAAGCTTAATGAGGCAGCCTGTGACCTGTCTCTACAAGCTTAATGAGGCAGCCTGTGACCTGTCTCTACAAGCTTAATGAGGCAGCCTGTGACCTGTCTCTACAAGCTTAATGAGGCAGCCTGTGACCTGTCTCTACAAGCTTAATGAGGCAGCCTGTGACCTGTCTCTACAAGCTTAATGAGGCAGCCTGTGACCTGTCTCTACAAGCTTAATGAGGCAGCTTGTGACCTGTCTTTACAAGTTTAATGAGGCAGCTTGTGACCTGTCTACAAGCTTAATGAGGCAGCTTGTGACCTGTCTACAAGCTTAATGAGGCAGCTGTGACCTGTCTCTACAAGCTAATGAGGCAGCCTGTGACCTGTCTCTACAAGCTTAATGAGGCAGCCTGTGACCTGTCTCTACAAGCTTAATGAGGCAGCCTGTGACCTGTCTCTACAAGCTTAATGAGGCAGCCTGTGACCTGTCTCTACAAACTTAATGAGGCAGCCTGTGACCTGTCTCTACAAGCTTAATGAGGCAGCCTGTGACCTGTCTCTACAAGCTTAATGAGGCAGCCTGTGACCTGTCTCTACAAGCTTAATGAGGCAGCCTGTGACCTGTCTCTACAAGCTTAATGAGGCAGCCTGTGACCTGTCTCTACAAGCTTAATGAGGCAGCCTGTGACCTGTCTCTACAAGCTAATGAGGCAGCCTGTGACCTGTCTCTACAAGCTTAATGAGGCAGCCTGTGACCTGTCTCTACAAGCTTAATGAGGCAGCCTGTGACCTGTCTCTACAAGCTTAATGAGGCAGCCTGACCGTCTCTCGCTGAGCAGCTACTGTCTTTACAAGTTTAATGAGGCAGCTTGTGACCTGTCTACAAGCTTAATGAGGCAGCTTGTGACCTGTCTCTACAAGCGTAATGAGGCAGCTTGTGACCTGTCTCTACAAGCTTAATGAGGCAGCTTGTGACCTGTCTCTACAAGCTTAATGAGGCAGCTTGTGACCTGTCTCTACAAGCTTAATGAGGCAGCTTGTGAGACAGAATGGGAAGAGGACACAGAGAGAGGGAGAGGAGGGAGAGAGAGAGATGGGGAAAAAGAAGAAAGGAGGAAGTAGAGAAAGGAAGAAAGAAGTAGATAAAGGTAGAGTGTAGAGAAAGTAAGGAAGAAAGAAGAAGCGAAAAAGTATAGAGTGAATGAGTGAGAAGAAAGAGAAGAGAAAGCAGGGAGGTGAAGGTTAGAGAAGGGAAGATTGGAATGTGTAGGTGAGAAGGTAGGAAGAGATTGAGAAGGAAATGGAGAGTAAGGGAGAAAATGAGGAAAACAGAGAAAGAGAATATAAGACGGGTATGTCAACACAGCATGTCACTCCATCTAGATTAGTTAGGTATGGGGGGTAAACTATGTATTGTTTACATATAGTGAAGGAGTGGGAGGGGGTGAGAGGTACGGTATGGAACACGCTATTGTTTACCAACATGAGGACAGCTGAGACGTAAACTAACCAGTGTTCCCATCATGGAACATTGTGTAAGGCAGAGAGACTGAGACAGAGTGAAGGAATACCTTTGCTGTCGTAACAACATAACAGTAAATAGGAAAGATGAGCGAGGCGGAGGTAGTGGAGAAGTTGAGGGGAATGGTACAGCAACTAGAGAACTTATGAATTTACTAAATAACAGCTTATTTGAAAAATAAGAGGACTGAGTTTAGGGACTCGGTTTTGAGCTTAAAGATAGCCTATTAAGAAATTTAAATTATCAAGCGGAGTGTGTGCCAGTAACTTATAACCCTAATTTTTAAAGGGGTGGACCTGTAAACCAGTGGAAGACCTCGATCATATGACCAAAAGCTCCAGCTGTGGGTCATGTGACTGAGACCCGCGTCAGGAAACACTTGTCCTGTTTCCTGACAATCCCTACCTAAATGGATTGTGCAGTGAAGACTGTAATATCTTGTGTTTTAGGGAAGACCCGTTCATTGGTAGGCCCCAAAAAGTGACCCGACTTAACCTAGACTTACAGAAAATTTTATGTTAGGTTATGTTAGGTTAGGTTGGCATACGAAGCCAGGAGTGACTGACTCAAGTGGCAACCAGTTTCAGAGGCGGGGACAGGAGCTAAGACTCGACCCCTGCAACCATAAATAGGTTAGTACACACACACACAAATAAAAACACACATCAGACCAAGTGTCTATCAACAAATGTCTTTGACAACTAGTAACTAGTACTGCTAGTACTACTACTAATAATAATAATAATAATGCTACTACACACAGCAGGTAATTGGGCAGTAACTGGAGTTCAACCCATAAAGAACTGCTAGACAAGTACACCCACCCCACACCAGATCACCTGACAATAACAAATAGCTGAACAGTGTTACCCAGCGCAGAGACTCACGCTGTTGCCAGACAAATTAATACTCCCAGATAATTCATGATCTCTGCTGCCTTGGCAGGCACATCTTAATTAAACAATGAAAATAAAATTTTACCATGTGAGTAATGAGTATCACAGAATTACTCACATATTCACATTTGCTCATTTAAGACGTGTTACTCAGTTGAGGGTTTGAGATGAGGACTAGAATTAGTTACATGATCTATGCAGAGTCCTAGTGTCCACACGTGTGTATCTATGGAAAAAAAAGAGAATAGCCACCTAATTTTTAAGTTAGGTCACACCAAGAATTTTCCTCTATTTTCGTAGGGCTAAAGAGAAGGAAATCTGTGACACTAGAAAGGTGTGGACTGGTAAGCCATCAGAAGGCTTCGGTCACATGACCAAGAGCTCCATCTTCGGGTCATCATATGTTTTAAGACCAGCGTCAGGAAACGCTTGCGCTACTTCCTGGCAACCTTACCTAACCTAGCTAGAAAATTGATTCTTCTTTACTTGGGCGAACTTTAATCTGCAAACAGAATTCTTCCAGAATTATGTGAAAGTTGCCTCCAGGTGTTCAGATGCAAGACATCTGTAAAAGAATTAGAAGGTATACAGACGAATGCTGGCATTTGCAAGACTCCGTGAACAAAGTGTGGAGTTACATTTGTGGAAAAATTGTATCTGTCGGTGTGTATACACCGAGAAATGTATATTTCTCGGTTTTACATAAACTAAGAGGTATATTTCAATCTCTTTTAACTATTAAAATAACGTTGACTGCTAGTGTACAGGTTGCAAGCAGCCTTAATGATCCTAGTGCAGTCAAAATAGACTTTAATGATTAAGACAAATATGCAACAGTTGGGTATCTTTATTGCTCAAACGTTTCTCCTACACAGTAGGCTTCTTCAGTCAGTTATAGAGGCAGCAGGTGTAGTAGTGAGGTGAAGATGATGTGATCAGTCCATCAACCTTGGAGAAATAGTATTTGAGGTAGTCAGTCCCTCAGCCTGGAGAAGAGTTCTGCTCTGAACTCTTCTCCAGGCTGAGGACTGACTACCTCATATCTCCAAGGTTGATGGACTGATTACATCATCTTCATTTCACTACTACACCTGCTGCCTCTATAACTGACTGAAGAAGACTACTGTATAGGAGAAACGTTTCAACAATACCCAACTGTTGAACATGTCTTAACCATCAACTTCTCGGTATTTTATACCATTTTCAACACAAAATAGGCTTTAAACGTGATAAACCCAAACCATCCAACAAGTCTACGTTCGGTTTCATTTTAAAATGTATATAAACTCTGTCACTGGGGGGAACAATCAGTATACAAATATATCATAGTAATTCGGCCGTCAGCTACCATCATCCTCAATTTACCAAAGTCAGCAAGCCAATAGAGTGGACTGTGTTTCCTATTGAAACGGATTGTGTATATAAACCTACTAGCTGTATAGTTGTATGAATGATAAGGAATATACAGAGCTGAATGTGTATCCCTGAGACTTTACTTATATTCCTCTCTTGAGGATTCTCTGAGGAAACTGCACACATCCTATAGAAGAAGAAGAGGGCGAAGAAGGAGGAGAATTCCTTTCTAAAGGATTAGTCTTGACCCTTTATATACTTTCCTGTTGATGTTTGGTCTTTTATAGTTTCTTGATAATGTGAGAAGTCACGAAAGCGCTTGGAATTTCGCTATTTTTTCACAGTAGTTGTTTTGCATGTTCGGTGAAATGCAGTCTCGGTGACTCCCGTGAAGTCGATAGGCTTCAAACCCAATACACCACCCAACACTCGTTGTGTGGAAAGAATCTTGTATATGTGTACACTTTGTATGGCAGAGATAGAAGTTCTTTGAGAGATGGTGTAAACAAGGTGGCCATTTGTACGCAATATACAAGGTAGTGAAAGAGTGGTAGGTCAGCCCAAAGGAAATTTGTTCTCTGATATGGAGTGGTGAGGCAGGGGAGAAACGTGCACAATAAGCTTTTATTTCGACAATGTTTCTCTCTGACGAGAACGTTTATGGTCATTAAATTTGGGGGAAACTGAAGAGAAGTTTGTTTTATTTAACGTGTGGAAAAAAGGTCGTATTTTCCCTTGAATACCTCTCAAGGGAGGTTCCTTGGCGCTGGTGAGGGGTTCTTGATCTAGGGAATTGGATCTGTGCTCCAGTTCCCTGAATTAAGCCTGAATACCTTCCCCCCCCCACATGCATTGTGTAATCCTGCGGGTTTAGCGCTCCTCCATGATTATAATATATTTTTTCTTGAATATTATGGATAAATTTGCCGTTCTGTATATTATTATTATTATTATTATTATTATTATTATTATTATTATTATTATTATTATTATTATTATCATCATCATCATCATCATCATCACATTCTTATTAAATGCTACTTTATGGTGAAGGTGAGGAAAATTTTGATAAATTTTCTGATGACTTCTCATCCGGCCCAGTATGGAAAGTGGGTTTTATTTTTTTATAATGGCGTATTTATGTGAATGAACATTTGCCACTTATTGTCAGGACTTCGTGATTGTCAGTCGGGAAAACTCCTCTCATATAATGCAAGAAGATAATGCACAGGGAATGTATAAAAATGAAAGATAAATGTAGAGAATTAGCAACTTGTTTTGAGGTGGGAGGGAGTGAGGGAGGTCCTGGGTAGGTGGTCTTGTCTTTTGATTGAGTGTGAGTGTGTGTTAAGCGTGTGGATACTTTACTGCCTAATTTCTCTCTCTTCCTTCTCACATCTATGGCACAAACACGTGATAAACTGTGCAGTGAGGTTACAATAAACAGGTGATCGCTTAATACATGCAATATAACACCCCAGTGAAAAGTAGTGTTAGTACAAGTGCTTTTGTGATGTGAGAAATGGCGGAAACTCTTGGAATCATACTCATTCATTTCTCACCGTGGTTATATTGCACACGATTATGACCAGATATAAACATTACCACTGTAACTTGTTTAGCAATCAAAACTTTGCGGCCCAGTCCCTGGACCCATTATGTACCTCTAATATTTTTGACTGCTGCTCACGGGAGGGGTGTGGGGTGCATAATAAAGATATTAAACTTAAAACTAAATTGGCGAGTGAAAAACATCGTAGCAACCTGTCTTCAAAACTGTTCTGGGAGTCTGCGGTCATTCTCCTTTTATTCTGGCTATGTCTACTTCCACCAGTCAGTAGAATTACCTAATCCACGAAGACTGGTAGGGTATATCTCGTATTCCCAAGCTCATACATTATACACGATCATACATCGCAGAGAGTGGAGGCGAGAACTGAAATTATTCACCTTCATAAAGGTAAGCCTACTGGAATGAGAAAATTTGTTCCCTAATGAAATTTATGTGTCCGTAATTTATTTATAAGTGTCCGTAATTGAAATCATCATCCACTGAACAATATTTACCTATATTACCTAAATTAACCTAGAGAGTAGCCTATGTTACCCATTTATTTGATAACAATAAAAATAAGTTATTGGTACGAAACTAAGGCCCCACGACCTTTTTATTTATTTTTTTTGCCTTTGTCATGTGTAATTTTCGAAGGTCGTAAAGGGATGGTTGACGTCCCCGTCAAGTAATTTTTTTTCTTTTATTATGTACAGTAGAACAAAATAATCTTACATATTTACCTGTACGTTTGTCTTTATGGTTAGTTGTGGTAGGAAATATCAACACCATTGTAAAGGTAGGAGATACAAACACTATGGTATAGGAAATAGATATCCCAAACTAGTGGAGAGACATAAAGCATCACCCATTGTGTGAGCAACGTTTCTCCCTTATTAGGCTTTATTGGCGACATTTCGTCCACTGGACTTTATTGACGATGGCTGGCCCACACTACTGGGCGAAAGAATAACACAGACATAGGATCGAGCCGTCACTACCCCCCCTCCTTCCACACACACACACAAACTGAAAAGAAGAGAAAGGAAGGGGAAGTCTGGCTTAAAAGTCTGGCTTAACAGCCAATCCGGGGAATAGACAGAGAGTCTGGACGAGTGGGTGTAGTTCCACAGTTTGCTGAAGTTGTTGCTCTTCAACCAACCAATTATCGGCCCTGGAAGGTCAGCCTGGAACCACTAGGCTGGAAGGGAGGAGGCGGAAGGATGTTTGGGGGATGGGGACGGAACGCTTCGGGCGGATGGAAAGACATGTCTGGAAGGAATGGAAACGATGGGATGGGAAAAATTGGATCTGTAAGGACTGGAATGGAAGAATAAGACGAATTATGAAGGTTTGAAGATTAGGGGTGAAGGGTTAAGAGTGGAATGACGGGAATTGGTAGGCGAGGCTGGAATGATGGGAATGCTTAGATGAGACTGGAATGATGGGAATTGGTACACGAGGCAGGAGTGATGGGAATGCTTAGATGAGACATGAATGTTGAGAATGGAGAGACGAGGCTGGAATGATGGGAGTAAATAGACGAGACTGGAATGATGGGAGTAAATAGACGAGACTAGAATGATGAAAGTGGAATAATGCAACCAGTCCTACAAATATCTCACACATACACAACACATTCCATTTCGTTAATTTCCACCTGATTTGAACCTCTGTGAAAAAATAAGCTCTTCGTTATCCCAGGTTAGTGAAATGTTAATTAACGTATATTTATGTGCATTTAAGCAACGACGACAATAACAAAAAAAAGCATCATACGTCTGGCAGCGAGCGACATGTTATGGTGTCTTAGAGTTTGTATTCAGACGTAGGGAGAGAGAGAGAGAGAGAGAGAGAGAGAGAGAGAGATAGAGAGAGAGAGAGAGATAGAGAGAGATAGAGAGAGAGAGAGAGAGAAGAGAGAGAGAGAGAGAGAGAGAGAGAGAGAGAGAGAGAGAGAGAGAGAGAGAGAGTCATTCATCAGCGTCCACTTTTGCACTAACACTGAGATTTATCGAGGGTAAATAACACAGCAAGGAGAACCTCCATACTCTCGCACTCAAAAACACCACCACCACTCACCAGCTCTACTCTCCCCACCACTACTAGCAACACCACTCACCAGCTCTACTCTCCCCACCACTACTAGCAACACCACTCACCAGCTCTACTCTCCCCACCACTACTAGCAACACCACTCACCAGCTCTACTCTCCCCACCACTACTAGCAACACCACTCACCAGCTCTACTCTCCCACCACTACTAGCAACACCACTCACCAGCTCTACTCTCCCCACCACTACTAGCAACACCACTCACCAGCTCTACTCTCCCCACCACTACTAGCAACACCACTCACCAGCTCTACTCTCCCCACCACTACTAGCAACACCACTCACCAGCTCTACTCTCCCCACCACTACTAGCAACACCACTCACCAGCTCTACTCTCCCCACCACTACTAGCAACACCACTCACCAGCTCTACTCTCCCACCACTACTAGCAACACCACTCACCAGCTCTACTCTCCCCACCACTACTAGCAACACCACTCACCAGCTCTACTCTCCCCACCACTACTAGCAACACCACTCACCAGCTCTACTCTCCCCACCACTACTAGCAACACCACTCACCAGCTCTACTCTCCCCACCACTACTAGCAACACCACTCACCAGCTCTACTCTCCTCCACCACTACTAGCAACACCACTCACCAGCTCTACTCTCCCACCACTACTAGCAACACCACTCACCAGCTCTACTCTCCCCACCACTACTAGCAACACCACTCACCAGCTCTACTCTCCCCACCACTACTAGCAACACCACTCACCAGCTCTACTCTCCCCACCACTACTAGCAACACCACTCACCAGCTCTACTCTCCCCACCACTACTAGCAACACCACTCACCAGCTCTACTCTCCCACCACTACTAGCAACACCACTCACCAGCTCTACTCTCCCCACCACTACTAGCAACACCACTCACCAGCTCTACTCTCCCCACCACTACTAGCAACACCACTCACCAGCACTACTCTCCCCACCACTACTAGCAACACCACTCACCAGCTCTACTCTCCCCACCACTACTAGCAACACCACTCACCAGCTACTCTCCCACCACTACTAGCAACACCACTCACCAGCTCTACTCTCCTCACCACTACTAGCAACACCACTCACCAGCTCTACTCTCCTCACCACTACTAGCAACACCACTCACCAGCTCTACTCTCCCCACCACTACTAGCAACATCACTTACCAGCACTACTCTCCCCGCCACCACTAGTAACACTACTCACCAGCTCTGATCTCCCCATCACCACCACTACTAGCAACACCACTCATCAGCTCTATTCTCTCCACCACTACTAAAAACACCACAACTACTAGCAACACCACTCACCAGCACTACTCTTACCACCACCACTACTACTAGCAGCACTACTCACCATCACTACCACCACCACCACCACTACTCACCAACACCACTAACAGCAACACCACTACTACTAGCAACACCACTCACCAGCACTACTCTTCCCACCATTACTACTAGCAACACCACTCACCATCACTACTACTATCAACACCACTCACCATCACTACTACTAGCAACACCACCCTGAGTTGTGGAACGTTGTGTGTGTTGTGTGTGTTGAGTGTGTTTTGTGTATGTGTTGTGTGTGTGTGAGCGTGCGTGCGTGCGTGTGTGTGCTAGTCATACTGGTACCTAATAGGACTGGTGATGATTTCAACAGTGTAGTGAAAGAAATATGGGGACATACTGGGCAATCCATTGGGGTTCTGAAATCGTAAAAAAAGATTAAGAGCCCCTGGTATAGATGTTCACTTTAGGTTTAAGGATGTTCTTGCATCTCCACACACTAAGCGGGAAGAAACCATTCATTTGTTGCACAAGGACCCGGGGTAGACATCACTCCAAACTTGTCACCTGTCCAGTACATGGGCCAGAGATCATCAGTAGCATTTACAAGATCAGCAGCAGACTTGAAGGTTGCCTTCTAATGCAGTGACGCGGTTAACTGGTTCTGACTGCAGATTGATATATACACGACTCACTCTACGTCATTGTACGTTGAGAATTTAAGAAAGCCGGGAATTTTCATAGGGAGATTTATTTCGTTCTGACCTGACAATGGTCTCAGGGTGAACCGAGACGCCGTCATGAGACGATTTTAAACAGAGGGTTTGGGGTGAAAAAATGGCGCTGTATGACGCTTGTGGGATTACCGCTTAGTGATGATTGTAATAATAATAATAATGGATGGAAGAGCTCTACTGTCTTCTGTGTATATGCCTTCTGTGTTATGTTTGAAACGAGAGAGAGAGAGAGAGAGAGACAATAAAGGTAGAGAACAAGGGTAGGGCACGCGAGAAACAGGCTTGGTCCAGCATATCGTCGGGACTATGACGTCTAATTAAGGACTCGCTTAATCCGATTACCAGGGGATCGAATACCCTCCCCTCTCTCTCTCTCTCTCTCTCTCTCTCTCTCTCTCTCTCTCTCTCTCTCTCTCTCTCTCTCTCTCTCTCTCTCTCTCTCTCTCTCTCTCTCCTTCAGTTCCCATTTTCTTCTTCCGGCCATTCCCTTTCCCTTCCTCTTTCCCTTCCCTTTCCCTTCCCATTACCTTCCCTTCCCTTTATATTCAGTTGGATTTATGGCCGGTTTGATTTGTGGCCAACTGGATTTTCAATCTATGTTAGGAATATTAGTTGAGTAATAATACCTTACGTGGTTATAATATTACCTGCCTACCGGGCCTGTTGCTACTTGAAAACAAGTGAAGCCTAGCATACGTGACATACATGAAAAATTTCACATGGAATAAACTCTCATTCTCTCTCTCTCTCTCTCTCTCTCTCTCTCTCTCTCTCTCTCTCTCTCTCTCTCTCTTTTCTCTCCCCCTTTCTAATTACCGTAGCAGATAACTCCAGGATCCCTAATAAGAGACAATCCTATTATGAATTTCAAAAATTATTTTTAGGTTAGGAAAATAATCTTTTATATATATATATATATATATATATATATATATATATATATATATATATATATATATATATATATATATATATCAGTTATACTATGCCATTTGTTCAGTAACATGCACTATCTTACCTCTGAAGGTACACTAGGCTTCATTTGGTATTGTGTGAACTGTTTTCAAATGTGAGGCTGAAAGGAATGTGGATAAAATCTTATGTTGGCTCCCGAGAGTTTGGGCAGTGTGTGTGTGTGTGTGTGTGTGTGTGTGTGTGTGTAACGCTGTTAAGGGCAAGAGTGAGTAAGTAAGGGCAGATCGCGTTCCTTAGGACTAGCACTAGTCTTAACATCCACCCACGTCAAATTCTAGGAATGGTACTAGTCTTAACACCCTCCCGTCATATCCTAGAACTAGCACTAGTCTTAACACCCACCCACGGTGTCCCGTGGCCTGGTGGATAAAGCTCTCGCTTCACACGGCGAGGGTCTGGGTTTGATTCCCAGCGAGGGAAGAAACATTGGGCGTGTTTCTTTACACCGGTTGTCTATGTTCACCTATCAGTAAAATGAGTACCTGGGTGTTAGTCGACTGGTGTGGGTCGCATCCTGGGACAAAAACTGACCTAATTTGACCGAAATGCTCTGCATAATAAGCGACTTTCTATATAGTAGTATGTCATTGATGTCAGCTAGACCTGTATAGTTTGTACATGTACTTGTAGTAAATAAAAATATATTATTATCCAGGAACTAGCACTTGTCTTAACACCCACCCACGTCATAATCAAGAACTAGCACTTGTCTTAACACCCACCCACGTCATAAACAAGAACTAGCACTTGTCTTAACACCCACCCACGTCATAATCAAGAACTAGCACTTGTCTTAACACCCACCCACGTCATAATCAAGAACTAGCACTTGTCTTAACACCCACCCACGTCATAATCAAGAACTAGCACTTGTCTTAACACCCACCCACGTCATAAACAAGAACTAGCACTTGTCTTAACACCCACCCATGTCATAATCAAGAACTAGCACTTGTCTTAACACCCACCCACGTCATAAACAAGAACTAGCACTTGTCTTAACACCCACCCACGTCATAAACAAGAACTAGCACCTGTCTTAACACCCACCCACGTCATAATCAAGAACTAGCACTTGTCTTAACACCCACCCACGTCATAAACAAGAACTAGCACCTGTCGTAACACCCACCCACGTCATAATCAAGAACTAGCACTTGTCTTAACACCCACCCACGTCATAAACAAGAACTAGCACTTGTCTTAACACCCACCCACGTCATAAACAAGAACTAGCACTTGTCTTAACACCCACCCACGTCATCATTATTAACATGGGTGGAGAGGAACGCTATTTAACAATTTCTCGGTGGCAACTGAATTGCCTATAAAAAAATTTACATACCAATTCTTAAATCAATTTCTTTGTTATCTTTAATTATGTATTTTGGAAATCCTGTGTATTCCTGCTTGTTTCTCACAGTATCATTCTCTGTCTGTGTCTGTTTTTATTTGTCTCCTAAGTACCCTCTTTCCCGTTCAGTAGTAGGTCAGTCAGAGATGATGTGAAGAGCATTGAATGTCAGAAGAGGAAGGAGGAGGAGGAGGAGGAGGAGGAGGTTGATGTTGAGGATAATGATGATGAAAAATGAGGAGGAAAAGAGAAGAAGAAAAGTTGGAAGAGGACTAAGGCGTGGGATTAGAAAGGAAAGGAGAAAGAAGACCTGGGACTAAAAAGAAAGTAAGAAGTGGAGGTTGATGCTGATGACAAAGAGGAGAAGAGGAAGAGTAACAGGAGAAGGAAGAGTAACATGAAGAGGAGGAGTAACAGGAGGATGAGGATGAGAAGAGGAGAAGGAAGAGAAGTAGGAGTATGTGTCTCACTCTCTCTCTCCCTCCATGATTGGTTCAATCACCAGCAGACACGTTGCTCCTGCTATTCATGATCTCTGCTTCTGCTCTTACAGCGGCACCGCTTAGCACCCGCCAGGGCAATAAAAAAAAGGAGGTTCTACGGTGCCGTCAGCGCTACACCAGCGCTGCGTAAAGAACGATGCTAGGTACCATGAGGTCGTCACACATACTGGTAGTGTTCGTAGGAGGGGGGGGGGAACAGTGCCAGGGGCTTGCTGGCTGCTCAGAGTTATGTGTTATGGTGGTGTCTTGGACTAAGTTGTTAGGTAACCGTGTACCAGCTCTCGTGGTAAACTGTGACCCTGGGTTCGAATCCCTGTTACACCGCAGTATTTAATTGCATATAATCATTTGTTTCCGTGGAAGCATTATGATAAGATTTCTTAGGATTTTTAACACCGGAGGGTTAGCCACCCAGGATAACCCAAGAAAGTCAGTGCGTCATCGAGGACTGTCTGTCTTATTTCCATTGGGGTCCTCAATCTTGTCCCCCAGGATGCGACCCACGCCAGTCGACTAACACCCAGGTACCTATTTGCTGCTAGGTAAACATGACAACAGGTGTAAGGAAACACGTCGAAATGTTTCCACCCCGCCGGAAATCGAACCCGGGCCCTCCGTGTGTGAAGCGAGAGCTTTAGCCACCAGGCCACCGGGGAAGATACACACACACAGTGAAGAGGCGGGGCCAGGAGCTGTTACTCGACCCCTGCAACTACTATTAGGTGAGTATACATATTCTATGGCTTAAAATATACTCCACTGTTTTCACTTTAGAAAAAAATACACTGTTAGTGACTCCGTGCAGTCGCTAGGCTTCAAACTTAACAAACTAGTTAAATTAACAGTTGAATATCAACATAAGCGAGTATATAGATTTTGTGTCTTGAGAGAGAGGTGGGTGCGAGTGTGGAGGAGGCAGTGTGTCCAACACGGAGAGAGAAGTTTAGACAAGCTGGCTGCTGTGAATGCTACCGTAATTACTGACGCCAGTGAGTCCTTGCATCTGGCAACTGTGTCTCGCTTCCTGACACACACACACCAGTCATTTTACATATTTATTTTGAGGAGATAGTGTGTGTGTACTCACCTGTATGTACTCACCTATATGTGGTTGCAAGGGTCGAGTCACAGCTCCTGGGTCCGCCTCTTCGCTGGTCGCTATTAGATCCACTGTCTCCCTGCTTGAAGAGCCCCGTCGTACCTCATCTTAAAGCTGTGTATGGCTCCTACTACTTCTACTTCACTCTCCAGATTGTTACACTTCCTGACAACCCTAAGACGCTGAAAAGATGCTTCCTAATAATCCCTATGATTCGTCTGAGTTTTCAACTTCCAGTTTTGTCCCCTTGTTCCTGTGTCCCATCTCTGAAATATTCTGCCTCTTTTGTACGTCGTTATCATCTCCCCCGCCTTCCTGTCCTCCAGTGTCATCAGGTTGAGTTCCCTTAACCTCTCCTCAGGGCATATACCATAGCTCTGGGAATAGTCTTGTTGCAGTCCTTTGCACTTTCTCTAATTTCTTGAATGGTCCCGAATCTGCACACAGAAATCACTCCCTACGAAAGTAAAAGACTGGACAGGCGGTGCTAAATACCCCAATGAAAAGTAGGGGCGCCATTGGTACACTAAGAAAACACAATAAGTGTCCGGGGCCCAAGACTGTTCACCAGCCTCCCACCATGCATAAGGGGAATCACCAATAGACCCCTGGCTGCCTTCAAGAGGGAACTGGATCCGGTACCGACTTAAAGTCGGTGCTGGATCATCAAGGCTGTGGTTCGTACGTTGGACTACGTGCGGCCAGCAGTAACAGCCTGGTTAATCAGGCCCTGATCCACCGGGAGGCCTGGTCGTGGACCGGGCCGCGGGGGCGTTGATTCCCGGAATACCCTCCAGGTAGGTAGGTAGACTCCAGGTAGACTAGGAGTGGGTTCCATACTGGTGCTGCATACTCCAATATGAGCCTGACGTTCACGGTGTAGTGTCGTGAGTGACTCCGTACTTAGATGTCGAAACGCCATTCTTAGTTTTACCAGACGGGCATGTTCTGCATCAGTTATTTGGTTGATTTGCACCTCAGGGGACGTGCTCGGTATGATACTCACCCCAAGATCCTTCAATAGCATACCGCGACCGGCAGGGAATTGAACCCGAGTCGTCTAGGCAGCCTTCGGGGAAACTAGCTAAATTCAACGCCCTAGTCCACTACGCTACCATGACACAAGACAGGTGGTGTGTGTGTACTCACCTAATTGTGGTTGCAGGGGTCGATACTCAGCTCCTGGCCCCGTCTCTTCGCTGTCCGCTACTGTGTGTGTGTGTGTGTGTACTCACTTAGTTGTGGTTGCAGGGGTCGATTCATAGCTCCTGGAAATGGGTACTTTGTACATCTCGATAATACAATTATTATTAATATTATTATTTTATATGCTGACGGGGAATTGCTAAACCCGGAGGGGTTATATAGAGCCTGGAGAATGAGAAGTAATCACGTTTGAGCCGAGGAAGGGAACCATATTTCCAGTTTCTTGGACCAAGAGCCCTTCATCAGCATCAAGGAAAGTCTGTTCATTAGCCTGGTACAGCTAGTAGAAACTCTTATATTTGTTCAGTTTCCTGGTACAACTAGGAGAAACATATATTTATTCAGTTTCCTGGTACAACTAGGAGAAACTCTTCTGTTTGTTTATTAACCTGATACAACTAGGAGAGAGGCTTCTAGTTGTTCATTAGCCTAGTACAACTAGGAGAAACTTCTATTTGTTCATTACCTAGTACAACTAGGATAAACTCTTCTATATGTGCATTGGCCTGGTACAACTAGGGGAGACTCTTCTATATGTGCATTAGCCTGGTACAACTAGGAGTGACGTCTGTTAGTTAATTATCCTGGTACAATCTTCACTGATTAGATTAGATTAGATTTTGGCTAGTTTATTGTACACCCCATATCCATCCTGTGGACGGTAGCGCAAGAGCATATGGATACACAGAAGGCCTAGACGGATTAGTATCGCTAAAGTTATGATTTATCAGTCACAAGTTAGAGAGAAAAGAATGGAGGAGGAAGGGATGAGAGGAGGACAACCAGAGTTGTACCAGAAGTTGTACAACATTTACAGTAGAGAGTTGTACCAGGTCTAACAACATACAGTTGTACCAGGTGCTACGTCACTAACAGTTGTACCAGCAGGTGTGACGTCACGAACGGTTGTACCAGGTGTGACGTCACTAACAGTTGTATCAGGTGTGACGTCACTAACAGCTGTACCAGGTATGACATCACTAACAGTGAGTTGTACCAGGTCTTGCAACACCGCTGTATTAGTTCCTCACAACCCACTCATACAAATGGAGGACAGTGACCCATTTTGACCCTCTGTGATGGGTCAGCAAGAGAGAGAGTGGGAGAGAGTGAGAAAGATAAGTGGATCTAATGTTTGTAATCTCACTGGGTCGTGTTGCAGTCGTTGCTTCCTCGAGTCCTAAACGAAGTTCAAGGGTTGAATCCTGGGGCGAGTCTCGGACGATGGGCATGTTTCTTTACACCTGCTGCCCCTGTTCACTTAGCAGTAGGTTAGTGTTAGTGGACTGTTGTGGGTGTCATCCTGGGTATGTGTCCCGTGGCCTGGTAGGCAACACTCTTGCCCTACACACTGAGTGTCCGTGGTTCGATGCCCGGCAAGGGTGAAAACATTGGCCTGTTTTCCTTACACCTGTTGTCCTCTTCACCTAGCAAGTAAGTAGGTACCTAGGTGTTAGTCGACTGGTGTGGGTCGCATCCTGGACAAGATTTAAGGACCCCATAGGAAATAAGACGCAGTCCCTCGATGGCGCACTGACTTTCTTGGGTTATCCTGAGTGGAAAACTCTCCGGGGTTAAAAATCCGAAATGTTCTGCATAACAAGGGGCTTTCTATATACATAGTAGTATGTCATTGATGTCAGCTAGACCTGTATACCTTGTATATGTACGTGTAGAAATAAAGATTTATTATTATTATTATATTATAGGAGAAACTTAAGACTACGTTTGAGTCCGACTTGGCATGTCAGTGCCTCTACTTGCACTTCAGTTTATGATTGTAACTGCAAAACCTGTGTAAACTTGCAATGAAATAAATATTTGTATTTGTATTTGTATTAACTAATCACACATACCAGAGTTATCATGGTAACATACACGCTGGCGTTGACGTTCTCTCCTCACAAGAGACTCCATTCAACACGTACACTGAAGTTTTTATTCGTTCCAGACGAGTCTCCATGCATACATAAACGAGAAATAAAACGTTTCATGCATACACAGTATGTATACAGACGAGAAATAAAAACACGGGTTTAGTTTCCCTTAAAGTTGCTCTATTTCTTCGCGTTTTCTGTTCATCTCAGCGAAAGAAGAAAACGAGTAATCAACTCAAAATTAGGGCAGCCTCAATTGTTTTGCCGAGAATATTTCTCCACGTCCACTGTCTTTTCTTCTTGTAAACTCTCTTGAATGTTTACTTCGAAAATCTACGTTAATCACATTACAATACCAAAAGCATTTAAAATTGATAAAAAAAGAGGAAGAAATACTATTTTATTATATAATTTTTACATTACTGAAGGATTATACACCGTATATGTGTGTATATATCCCAGTGTATATTCCAACAACAATAATAATAATAACATAATTATGCAGATTTGTCATTCCCTGATCAAGTTGCGTTGAATTTTTTTCTATTGTAGTGTCCCAGGCGCTGACCCATAGGGGTTCAGTAAAAGGAAAAAAGGGGCAGTATTTAAACCAGATGTGCAGAGAGGAAGCAAGAAAGATGCAGAGAGGAAGCAAGAAAGATGCAGAGAGGAAGCAAGAAAGATGCAGAGAGGAAGCAACAAAGATGCAGAAAGGAAGCAAGAAAGATGGTGGCCTGGTGGCTAAAGCTCTCGCTTCACACGGCGAGGGCCTGGGTTCGATTCCCAGCCAGGGCAGAAACATTGGGCGTGTTTCTTTACACCTGTTGTCAATGTTCCCCATCAGTAAAATGGGAACCTGGGTGTTAGTCGACTGGTGTGGGTCGCATCCTGGGACACTGACCTATTCTGCCCGAAATGCTCAGAATAACAAGGGACTTTCTATATAGTAGTATGTTATTGATGTCAGCTAGGTCTGTATACCATGTACATGTACTTGTAGTAAATAAAGATATTATTATTATTATGCAGAGAGGAAGCAACAAAGATGCAGAGAGGAAGCAACAAAGATGCAGAGAGGAAGCAACGAAGGTGCAGAGAGGAAGCAACAAAGATACAGAGAGGAAGCAACAAAGATACAGAGAGGAAGCAACAAAGATGCAGAGAGGAAGCAACAAAGATGCAGAGAGGAAGCAACAAAGATGCAGAGAGGAAGCAACAAAGATGCAGAGAGGAAGCAACAAAGATGCAGAGAGGAAGCAACAAAGATACAGAGAGGAATCAACAAAGATACAGAGAGGAAGCAACAAAGATACAGAGAGGAAGCAACAAAGATGCAAAGAGGAAGCAACAAAGATACAGAGAGGAAGCAACAAAGATGCAGAGAGGAAGCAACAAAGATACAGAGAGGAAGCAACAAAGATGCAGAAAGGAAGCAACAAAGATGCAAAGAATCTAGTTCATACCTCTCCTCCCTCTATAGATGCTCCTGGTGTCTATTTCCTCTTCCTCCTGTCCTCTTCAGTACTTTGGAGAAACTGGCCGATCTCTTTCTGACAGACTTAAGGAGCACAAAAGTAGTGTCAGGCTTGCCCACACCAACAATGCTCTTTTCTGTCAAAGTGACTTATTTCCCAGTGGAAATAAGTCACTTTGACAGTGACTTATTTCCACTGGGAAATAAGTCACTGACTTTTTTTTTTTTTTTTTTTTTGGGGGGGTATCCTAGGTAATCTACACATATGCTGCTATGTATGATAATTTATGTAACTGTATTTATGTATTCCTGTACCTAAATAAACTTAATTATCACCGCGTTTATGTTACGTATTACACAAGCCTCGTTAAACACAGCCATTATTCCACCCATCACTTTCATCCCGAGTTTTATGCTTCCCTCCCCCCTTGTCGTTATATTCACTGGAAGCGCCAAACCCGTACGGGAGGGGGGTCGTTCAGCGCCGTCTGGAGGAGGGGGAACGGGCCCCACCACCGCCGCCCCCCTCTCCTTTTTTTATAAGACGTGGGTTAATTTTACCTTAACATGTACAAGTTAAAAAAAATATATTAAAAAACGCCTTTATCATGTCGAATATACATTCATACACATCGAATATACATGAATACACACGAAATAAACATTTATACACACTAAATAAACATACACACGAAATAAACATTGGTACACACTAAATAAACATTGGTACACACTAAATAAACATTCATCAACATCCGTTCGTTGACGTGATGAATCTTGTTGACGTACTTCTAGTCGTCATTACCTCATCAGCGGTGGCGACTGTAAGCAGTTTAATTATCGCTCACTATCCGGGAGTTAATATATTCAATAAATGTAAATACGTTTACTCTCACTGGAAAACAAAAGGAAAGTGATGGTTGAAGGAATTGCTGGTATTGAGGTTGTCAGGGGACGTGGATAGTGTCTCGTGGCACTCGTCCTGACAGTTTGTCTTTAAGTGGTACATGGGAGTGCGTGGGAGTACATGAAAGTGCGTGGGAGTACATGAGAGTGCGTGGGAATACATGAGAATGCGTGGAAGTACTTAAGAGTGCGTGGGAGTACATGAGAGTGCGTGGGAGTACATGAGAGTGCGTGGAAGTACTTGAGAGTGCGTGGAAGTACATGAGAGTGCATGGGAGTACATGAGAGTACATGTGAAAGACGGGAGGGGATCTCAGAGTCCACACTGAGGCTACCTGCTGAGAAGAATTATCAACTGTCTAGAGATGAGCTGTCGTAGTATATTGTGTAGGAAAGTGAGAGGAAGGCAGACTGGGTCAGCAACCGCGGGGGTACCCGAGTTGGATTCCCCACTTTAAAATGGTCACCGTAGAGTGAGGTATGGATTAGCATGGAGGCGATCGTTGATTCGTTGGGAAACAAGTGTTTCCTGACACAGGTGGACGCGTTACAGCGACCGGTAAAGCATCCACTGGCTTATACCATCTAGGTGCCCACAGGTCATTTAATAACCAAAGAATGGAGAATTCATTCCTTTTCTTACCACGCTCCTTTTGTCAAGAAAGGTGTTCTTATTTCTCTCTTTCTCCGTACTTTCCGTATTTGTGACCCTCAGTTCCTTGAATCGGAAATTTCCACTCTTCGTAATTCTTTCTCTCGTCTTGGCTACACTTCCGATTTTAGAAACTCTGCCTTCTGACATGCTAAACGGACTTTCTTCTCTCCCAAACTCTCTACTCCTGTGAAATCTCCTGTTCTCTGCCTTTCATATATTTCCAGTCTTTCTAATCTCAACAACTCTCTCCATTCCTTAGACATTAAACTTAGTTTTCGCCAAACTAACACCCTTCGCAGTAATCTAGTCCGTACCTCTCCTCCTGCTTTAGATGCTCCTGGTGTCTCCTCAATCTCATGCTCCTCTTGTTTTCTCCAATACTTTGGAGAGACTGGCCCTCTCTTTCTGACAGACTCAAAGAACACAAAAAAGTATTAGGCTTGCCGACACCAATAATGCTCTTTTTGCCATATTAGATACCACAGTCATCCTATTGACTGGTCCTCTGATAAACTTTCTTTGTATAAATCTTAGACTTGGCTTTGTCTCTGTTGATGCCTTCCTTTCTCATTACATTGTCATATGCTGCAAACTTCACAACACTCGTGACCTGACTTCATCCCTCCTTTTTCTCCTTTCCCTACCTCTTCTCCTCTCCTATTTTTTTCCTTTTTTTCTTTCTTTGTTTTCCTTTCTTCTGCCTAAGTGTGTTCTGTCCGTCAGTTCCTCCCTCCATTACCCTGTGTTTTGGTGCTACCCCTTGTGGGTCCTTAGCTCTCCTGCAGTGTTCCTTTTTTCTGTCCTTAGATTGACTCCACTTCTGCTTCTATTACGTCTTCCCCTCCATTCCTCTGCTATTGCTACTACCTTTACTATTGCCTCCCTTCACTCCCCTTTCTCTCCTGTTCCACTAAACTACTCTCCCTACTTTCTACTACCACAATTACATCTATTACTACTTCCACTACCAGCCTTACCACTACCATTTCTTCATTTTCTTCCTCTCTTGTTCCCGTCCTTGTCCCCCTCGCTTATATATACTGGCTACCTCACTCTTTTGTGTTAGTGTGACTTTGTAAATGGTCCAAGTCGGACCGAAACGTCGTCGTAAGCTCCTCTCTTCTATGTGCGAGTTATTTGTGTGTTGAACCAATCACTGCATAGCAGCGTATCCTATGGTAAGGCGTTACTACGTTAGTAATCACACGTTCAAAAGCACTAGGAAGTCTAATCATTGCTCCATCATTGTAGAAGGGCAGTCATTAGTCATTACTCGTGATAATTAAGACTTTGATTTTAGTTCCACTTTTTTTTTTCTCCAAAAAAAGGAGATTGAATGGGAGGAAAATATTGTCCCATCTTTGCTAAGCCAAATAAAAAGAACGGGAGGAGAAATGTTCCATCTTCACATCCCGGGAGCGACCAGAAGTAATTTGGCACCAGCCACGACGAGTCTTGTTATCTTATCATGACGAGAAAGTGTGAGTCTGCTCTTCTCTGGAAGCCAGACATTTTTTTTTCTGACCATGATCTCTCTCTCTCTCTCTCTCTCTCTCTCTCTCTCTCTCTCTCTCTCTCTCTCTCTCTCTCTCTCTCAGATCAGAAATAAAGAACTTTAGGTTCAGTAAAGATCAAGAATTACATAAATGATTGTATATATCATTTGTTACGTACATGGATTTAATAGATCAATAATTACGTTCATCGTTTCAGTATCTCAGTAATTACGTTTCAAGCTTTTAAAAGATCAATAATTAATTTCCTTGAACTTCAAAAAATCGACCATGAATTATAATAATCTCGTCATCAGTTTATTATATATTAAAGGCTCATCAATCTAATATGACAATCCCTAGAGAGCTTTTTATTTCCCTGTGGCAGGGAAATAAAACTTTGAGGTGAAAGAATAGCTCTCTGTGGGGCTCTCAAACCAGGCAGCCATTAAGAGTGAAGACGAGAGAGAGAGAGGAAAATTTATTGAAATTTAAGTGTGGGGTCAAAGAAGCTTGGGACGTGTTCCAGGTGGTGGTGAAGGTGGTGGTGTTAATGGTGGTGGCGTTGTGGCAGCTTCAGGGGGATACAGGTTGGTGTGGTGGTGGTGATAGTGGCTATAATGGTGGTGGGTGTTGGTGTGTTGGAGAAATCCTGGTTACTGTGGTGGCGCATGTTGTTTTGGTTATGGTGGTGAATAGGGGTCATGATGGTATAGATGGGTGTATGATTTAGTGATTATGATGGTATAGATGGGTGTAGTGATTTAGGGATTATGATGGTATAGATGGGTGTAGTAATTTAGGGATTATGATGGTATAGATGGGTGTAGTGATTTAGGGATTATGATGGTGTAGATGGGTGTAGTGATTTAGGGATTATGATGGTATAGATGGGTGTAGTGATTTAGGGATTATGATGGTATAGATGGGTGTAGTGATTTAGGGATTATGATGGTATAGATGGGTGTAGTGATTTAGGGATTATGATGGTATAGATGGGTGTAGTAATTTAGGGATTATGATGGTATAGATGGGTGTAGTGATTTAGGGATTATGATGGCATAGATTGGTGTGTTGGCTTAGGGATTATTATGGTATAGATGGGTGTGGTGGCTTAGGGATTATGATGGTATAGATGGGTGTGGTGGCTTAGGGATTATGATGGTATAGATGGGTATGGTGGCTTAGGGATTATGGTTGTATAGATGGGTGTGGTGGCTTAGGGATCATGATGGTATAGATGGGTGTGGTGGCTTAGGGATTATGGTGGTATAGATGGGTGTGGTGGCTTAGGGATTTTGATGGTATAGATGGGTGTGGTGGTTTAGGGATTATGATGGCATAGATAAGTGTGGTGGCTTAGGGATTATGATGGTATTGATGGGTGTGGTGGCTTAGGGATTATGATGGTATAGATGGGTGTGGTGGCTTAGGGATTATGATGGTATAGATGGGTGTGGTGGCTTAGGGATTATGATGGTATAGATGGGTTTGGTGGCTTAGGTATTATGATGGTAAATCAGACACATGTGTAACACTTGGGTATCTTTATTGAGGAAACGTTTCGCCCCACAGTGGCTTCATCAGTCCAATACAAAGAAGAATAGTTAAGATAAGAAGATCAGTTCTCTGAACCATTTACCTACAGTGATTTCGGTCCATCCCCCTACCATTCTCAAGCTACAACTCTCACACATTTCCTATCAGAATGAGTCAATTCCTCCGGAAAGGATTCATATGATCGGTACTCAGCAGATCCCTGACAGGCATTCTGCTCCCTTGAGGGGTTCACTGCCCATCAAACGCGTTATTGGCACTTTTAGGTGATCCGTATTCAGAGTCTTTAAGTCACAAACACCAAGCCCATAGTGTGTTTTCAAGTGACGTCACGGGGTGAGCGTCCGCCATGTTGGCGGTCAAGTGTGTTGCCAATGTTGATGTGTTTATCTCTCATGAGTCGAAAACATGTAATGTTTGAAGCATAATACTGTACATTACTACAGCTGTTGTTGTTGCTGCTGCTGCTGCTGCTGCTGCTGCTGCTTATTCAGTAATTTTTCTTCCGTCATTTTTATATATGCATTCATATTGTTTATTGATTGATTTATTGATTCCTTGATTGAATAATTGATTGTGTTGTCTTAATATAAAGGTCATTGATGTCTTAACCGGATCTTTCACTGTGATTGATTTTGCATATGATTAAACTATCCTGATATTCACAGTACAGTGCCATCTTCACTGCACAATGCCAGCTTAACAGTACAGTGTCAGCTTCACAGTACAGTGCCATCTCCACAGTACAGTGCCAGCTTCACAGTGCAGTGCCACCTTCACAGTATAGTGCCATCTTCACAGTACAGTGCCACTTTCACAGTACAGTGACAGCTTTACAGTACAGTGCCAGCTTCACAGTACATTGCCACCACCATCTCACAGTACAGTGCAAACTCCCCTCGCAGTACAGTGCAACCTTCACACAGTACAGTGCCACAACCATCTCTCAGTACAGTGCCACCACCTCACAATACAGTGCCACCACCATCTCACAGTACAGTGCCACTTTCACAGTACAGTGACAGCTTTACAGTACAGTGCCAGCTTCACAGTACATTGCCACCACCATCTCACAGTACAGTGCAACCTTCACACAGTACAGTGCCACAACCATCTCTCAGTACAGTGCCACCACCTCACAATACAGTGCCACCACCATCTCACAGTACAGTGCCACCACAGTACAGTGACAGCATTACAGTACAGTGCCAGCATCACAATACAGTGCCACCACCACCTCAGTACAGTGCCAGCATCACAGTACAGTGCAAACTTCCCTTGCAGTACAGTGCAACCTTCACATAGTACAGTGCCACCACCACCTCACAGTACAGTGCCACCTCCCCTTACAGGACAGTGCCACCACCACACAGTGCCAATTTCACTCCAGTAAATTGAATTACCTTTCAAAAAAGGCTAGTGTTTTCCCGTGGCATTATTTCGGGCTGTTGCTGTCATAGTGACCAGTGACACTTCTCTGAGAGAAACAGATGGCTGTTTGGAAATATCTCACTATGTTTAGCTCAATGCCGGACTGCGTATCTAGTTCACGGATTGGCACAGTGCCTGAATCATCGATTGGCACTGTGATTAATGTTGGTATTGCCACTGTGGCTATGGTAGGGATTGGTTGTTCGATTCAGTGATTAGAAGTGTATTTTGTGGATTGTTTGAAGGACCGGTTCATCGATTGGTTGTATTTGTGGTTCAAGGACTGGTTGTATGTCTGGTTCAAGGACTGGGTGTATGTCTGGTTCAAGGACTGGATGTATGTCTGGTTCAAGGACTGGTTGTATGTCTGGTTCAAGGACTGGTTGTATGTCTGGTTCAAGGACTGGATGTATGTCTGGTTCAAGGACTGGATGTATGTCTGGTTCAAGGACTGGTTGTATGTCTGGTTCAAGGACTGGTTGTATGTCTGGTTCAAGGACTGGATGTATGCCTGGTTCAAGGACTGGATGTATGCCTGGTTCAAGGACTGGATGTATGCCTGGTTCAAGGACTGGATGTATGCCTGGTTCAAGGACTGGATGTATGTCTGGTTCAAGGACTGGTTGTATGTCTGGTTCAAGGACTGGTTGTATGTCTGGTTCAAGGACTGGATGTATGCCTGGTTCAAGGACTGGATGTATGTCTGGTTCAAGGACTGGATGTATGCCTGGTTCAAGGACTGGATGTATGCCTGGTTCAAGGACTGGATGTATACCTGGTTCAAGGACTGGATGTATGTCTGGTTCAAGGACTGGATGTATGTCTGGTTCAGGGACTGGTTGTATGTCTGATTCAAGGACTGGTTGTATGTCTGGTTCAAGGACTGGATGTATGCCTGGTTCAAGGACTGAATGTCTGCCTGGTTCAAGGACTGGATGTATGCCTGGTTCAAGGACTGGTTGTATGTCTGGTTCAAGGACTGTATGTATGCCTGGTTCAAGGACTGGATGTATGCCTGGTTCAAGGACTGGATGTATGTCTGGTTCAAGGACTGGTTGTATGTCTGGTTCAGTGACTGGTTGTATGCCTGGTTCAAGGACTGTATGTATGTCTGGTTCAAGGACTGGATGTATGCCTGGTTCAAGGACTGGATGTATGTCTGGTTCAAGGACTGGATGTATGTCTGGTTCAGGGACTGGTTGTAGGTTCAAGGACTGGTTGTATGTCAGGTTCAAGGACTGTATGTATGTCTGGTTCAAGAACTGGATGTATGCCTGGTTCAAGGACTGGATGTATACCTGGTTCAAGGACTGGATGTATGCCTGGTTCAAGGACTGGATGTATGTCTGGTTCAAGGACTGGATGTATGCCTGGTTCAAGGACTGGATGTATGCCTGGTTCAAGGACTGGATGTATGCCTGGTTCAAGGACTGGATGTATGCCTGGTTCAAGGACTGGATGTATGTCTGGTTCAAGGACTGGATGTATGCCTGGTTCAAGGACTGGATGTATGCCTGGTTCAAGGACTGGATGTATGCCTGGTTCAAGGACTGGATGTATGTCTGGTTCAAGGACTGGTTGTATGTCTGGTTCAAGGACTGGAAGTATGTCTGGTTCAGGGACTGGTTGTATGTCTGGTTCAAGGACTGGATGTATGTCTGGTTCAGGGACTGGTTGTAGGTTCAAGGACTGGATGTATGCCTGGTTCAAGAACTGGATGTATACCAGGTTCAAGGACTGGATGTATGCCTGGTTCAAGGACTGGATGTATGCCTTGTTCATGGACTGGTTGTATGTCTGGTTCAAGGACTGGATGTATGTCTGGTTCAGGGAATGGTTGTAGGTTCAAGGACTGGGTGTATGTCTGGTTCAAGGACTGGATGTATACCAGGTTCAAGGACTGGGTGTATGCCTGGTTCAAGAACTGGATGTATACCAGGTTCAAGGACTGGATGTATGCCTGGTTCAAGGACTGGATGTATGTCTGGTTCAAGGACTGGGTGTATGCCTGGTTCAAGAACTGGATGTATACCAGGTTCAAGGACTGGATGTATGCCTGGTTCAAGGACTGGATGTATGCCTGGTTCAAGGACTGGTTGTATGTCTGGTTCAAGGACTGGATGTATGTCTGGTTCAGGACTGGTTTGTGGTTCAAGGACTGGATGTATGCCTGGTTCAAGACTGGATGTATCTAGGTTCAAGGACTGGATGTATGCCTGGTTCAAGGACTGGATGTATGCTTGTTCATGGACTGGTTGTATGTCTGGTTCAAGGACTGGATGTATGTCTGGTTCAAAGGGGTTCAGGACTGGATGTATGTCTGGTTCAAGGACTGGATGTATCCTGGTTCAAGGACTGGATGTATGCCTGGTTCAAGACTGGATGTATCCAGGTTCAAGGACTGGATGTATGTCTGGTTCAAGGACTGGTTGTATGTCTGGTTCAAGGACTGGATGTATATCTGGTTCAAGGACTGGATGTATGCCTGGTTCAAGGACTGTAAGTAATCCTCCTTCAAGGACTGTAAGTAATCCTCTTTCAAGGATTGGATGTATATTTTTGATCAAGGTTTAGGATTAATCCTGATCCAAGGGCTCAAATTATGACCATTGGTGTCTGATAGCGACGTTAGGATGACATCTTCAAGCGGAACCTTACGCTCAGGCGTTCAGGCTGACAGCTCCTGGTGGGGAGATGTTCAGGATGACAGCTCCAGGTGGAGAGATGTCGTTCAGGATGACAGCTCCAGGTGGGGAGATGTCGTTCAGGCTGACAGCTCCAAGTGGGGAGATGTCGTTCAGGCTGACAGCTCTAGGTAGGGAGATGTCGTTCAGGCTGACAGCTCCAGGTGGGAAGATGTCGTTCAGGCTGACAGCTCCAGGTGGGGAGATGTCGTTCAGGATGACAGCTCCAGGTGGGGAGATGTCGTTCATGATGACAGCTCCAGGTGGGGATATGTCGTTCAGGCTGACAGCTCCAAGTGGGGAGATGTCGTTCAGGCTGACAGGTCTAGGTAGGGAGATGTCGTTCAGGCTGACAGCTCAAGGTGGTGAGATGTCGTTCAAGCTGACAGCTCCAGGTGGTGAGATGTCGTTCAGGCTGACAGCTCCAGGTGGGGAGATGTCGTTCAGGCTGACAGTTCCAGGTGGGGAGATGTCGCTCAGGATGACAGCTCCAGGTGGTGAGATGTCGTTCATGATGAAAGCTCCAGGTGGGGAGATGTCGTTCAGGCTGACAGCTCCAGGTGGGGAGATGTCGTTCAGGATGACAGCTCCAGGTGGGGAGATGTCGCTCAGGATGACAGCTCCAGGTGGGGAGATGTCGTTCAGGATGACAGCTCCAAGTGGGGAGATGTCGTTCATGATGACAGCTCCAGGTGGGGAGATGTCGTTCAGGCTGACAGCTCCAGGTGGGGAGGTGTCGTTCAGGATGACAGCTCCAGGTGGGGAGATGTCGCTCAGGATGACAGCTCCAGGTGGTGAGATGTCGTTCATGATGACAGCTCCAGGTGGGGAGATGTCGTTCAGGATGACAGCTCCAGGTGGGGAGATGTCGCTCAGGATGACAGCTCCAGGTGGTGAGATGTCGTTCATGATGACAGCTCCAGGTGGGGAGATGTCGTTCAGGCTGACAGCTCCAGGTGGGGAGATGTCGCTCAGGATGACAGCTCCAGGTGGTGAGATGTCTTTCATGATGACAGCTCCAGGTAGGGAGATGTCGTTCAGGATGACAGCTCCAAGTGGGGAGATGTCGTTCAGGATGACAGCTCCAAGTGGGGAGATGTCGTTCAGGCTGACAGCTCCAGGTGGGGAGATGTCGTTCATGATGACAGCTCCAGGTGAGGAGATGTCGTTCAGGCTGACAGCTCCAGGTGAGGAGATGTCGCTCAGGCTGACAGCTCTAAGTGGGGAGATGTCGTTCATGATGACAGCTCCAGGTGGGGAGATGTCGTTCATGATGACAGCTCCAGGTGGGGAGATGTCGTTCAGGATGACAGCTCCAAGTGGGGAGGTGTCGTTCAGGATGACAGCTCCAGGTGAGGAGATGTCGTTCAGGATGACAGCTCCAAGTGGGGAGATGTCGTTCAGGCTGACAGCTCCAGGTGGGGAGATGTCGTTCATGATGACAGCTCCAGGTGGGGAGATGTCGTTCATGATGACAGCTCCAGGTGGGGAGATGTCGTTCATGATGACAGCTCCAGGTGAGGAGATGTCGCTCAGGCTGACAGCTCTAAGTGGGGAGATGTCGTTCAGGCTGACAGCTCCAGGTGGGGTGATGTCGACCTGACGTAAGCAGACGTTCAGAGACGTAAACACTCAGCAGTGTTATATACACCACATAACGATCTCTGTATTTCCCACCACCACCATACACCGACAACACTAGGCACTGTCAAATACAACATATCATACAACATACACTAAGGGACGTGATGAACACTCATATACCGTCCGTAAGTTGGTATCCCATACTATTCAGGAGTTTGATTCTAATTACAAGGAACGTGAGCCTCTTGGAAGATCAGTTGGTTAGGTTTGGAGCCTGTCTACTGTTTTCGGGTCATTTGGGGTGTGTTTCTGCTGTATACTATCACTAGAATATGGTTTAAAGTTCAACTTTCGTTGTATATACACCTGAGAGATACCTCTCAGTGTATGTACGGTGAGAGATACATAATCCTCGGTGTATATACATTGATAATCACCTTTCGGCGTATATACACAGATAGACAAACGTCTTTCAGTATATATACACATTTCGATGTATATACACTGACAGGTACTCGCCTCTGAAGGTATATTCCCCCAGTATATACGCCCAGTATAACACGATAGCCTGGAGCTTTCAACGGAGTCTCTCAGACATACCGTCTAATCTCACAACAATCGTATACTGTTTTTTTTGTGTCAGTAAATATATATGTACGTTTTCATTGTCAAATTTTGAAGGGATGAGACAGTCGTACACACACTTGGTCTGGAACCAGGTCACGGGGGGCGGTGACCCCCGTGGAAGCTGCAACAGCTGTGACGTTACGGGAGTGATTGAAGCTGCGCCGAACATGGGTATTTTTTATAATCATAACTGAGCGCTGAACCCATCAGGGTTGTACAGTTAGTATGGGAAGGAGAAGGTAAATGAAGCCTTGGGTGAGGTCAAATATTTTGTCTCTGATCTGTTGTGATAGATTATTATTATTATTATTATTATTATTATTATTATATTGTTATTAATACTAGTATAAGTAGTGGCAGTAGAAATATCGTTATTATTATTATTGTTGGTGTTGTTATTAGTACTAGTATAGTAATAGTAGAAATATCATTATAATTATTATTATTGTTATTTGTACTAGTATTAGTAGTAGTAGAAATGTCGTTGTTATTATCATCATTATTATTAGTAGTAGTAGAAGTATCGTCATTATCATACTTATGGTGAAGCGCTAAACCCTTAGAGATCATATAGCGCCTGGGAAATGAGAGGCAGTCAGGTTTTTAGTTCTAGAAAGTGGCAGTTAGCTCCAATTCTTAGGATCAAGATCCTTTTATCGGCCTCAAGACATCTCTCTTAAAGGGTGTAACACCCAATATTATGTGTGTGTGTGTATATATATATATATATATATATATATATATATATATATATATATATATCTTTGGCGTATGAAAATATACACAGTATATAAGATCATTTATTCATAAAAGTACATTGAATTTGTTACTATGTTATAGTTTTGGCACACGATCATAATTTTGGTTACATCTATAGACCTAGGGGAGATGGGGGGATGAATTTATTTTGAGGCAAATCATGCGTGCATACATCAATACACAAAATATATTGGATTTATACATGCTTTTTTGTATGTTGCTACGTCTAAACGAAAGTATGGTCATGGATATAATACAAGTATGTCAGACGCAGTACTTATATTAAGCGTTCATTCACGTCATTCTTACGTCAACGTGTGCACACACACACACACACACACACACACACACACACACACACACTCACTCACACACACACACACACACACACCACCTCGGGACTGGTTCGTTGTAACCATCTGATGATACTGAGCTTTACACTGTGTAAACTCACATGACCAAAGCTGCAGCAGACACTGAGGATACTGCAGACACGTAGTATTTTTATGTGTGTAAATCTACAGATATCTTTTTCTGAGTATATAAACAGAAAGGTTTTATTTCCCAATAAGTGATTTTTAAATCTATGTGAATTGTACTCCAGTCTTATGAGGTGTTGGAAAATAAGCCAGTTAGGGGCCGAGAGCTTTCACACCTACAGGTGTAAAGACAGGTGTAAGAAAAATTGTAAGGACAGGTTTAAGAACAAGTGTAAGAAATGCAAGGACAGGTGTAAGAACAGATGTATGGAAAGTTATAAGAAGTGTAAGGACAGGTGTAACTAGTATCAGGACAGGTGTAACTAGTTCAAAGATAGGTACAACAGGTGTAAGAACAAGGACACAGACATGTATATTGAACAGGCTTTCATCTGAACAATGAAAAAAAAATGGGAGTGGCAAGTAGTGTGTTTACAAGTCCCGCCCCAGGGAACACCAGCTCTCACAACCAAACACTGAACACACACACACAGACTTGTTCAGCATACTAGTATCGTTGTCCAGGTACCGCCATGGTACACTTCTCCTACCAGTCTCCCACACTCAGAGTAGTGCTGCCTGATCTCGTAGCTGTGTAGCACTCGGATAATCGTCAAGCAGTTGAAGCCTCAGGACGATATCAACCCATCAGTCCCGGTGTGACCTGATTGACCACAGACACTCAGATATTTATAACCTCATATCAGCAACGATAAAAAATATATTCCGTTTTTTAATTTTGTACACACAAAAATCAAGAAATTGCTCTCAACGTTTCCCTCGTGGTCAGCAAATACAATTATATATATATATATATATATATATATATATATATATATATATATATATATATATATATATCTCGAGGCTGGAGATTATATATATATATATATATATATATATAATCTCCAGCCTCGAGATAGTGTCAGGTGTCTACTGGCCTTTACAGTATGAAGGCAAGAAACTTTTCCCTATTCCCTGTTTCTTTTCTCTATTTCCCATATTTTTCTGTGTTTCCCCCACCTTACCTATTTCTAATTTTCCTATATTCTTTTTAGTTACCATTTCCCTATTTATATTTCCATTTTTTCGCTAGGAAAATATATATTCCCCGTCGTGTTAAGCGCAAATTTGATCTGACTTGCATTAATATACATCTATGTACACCTACACGAGTGTATTTTGCATGTGTAGTTGTGTATGTTAATAGTTGTATGTGTATTTGTGTGTGTACTTTGGGGTATGAGTAGGGCGTATACGTGCATTTATGTATGTATTTCTGCGTGTATACGTTGAGGTCTACCATTGCTCTCTCTCTCTCTCTCTCTCTCTCTCTCTCTCGCTCTAACACACACTACACCATCAATAACTTGCATCACTCGTCTCTGTGTACACACACATCCGAGCACACTCGTCTGTGTGTGTGCACAAACACCCGTGTGCACATGTCTGTGGAGGCCAGATCACAGAGGTCTACATATACTGTTGCAACATACCTTCAGCATCACCGGTTCTGAGGACACCAGAAGATGCTTGCCGAAACACACACACACACACATATATATATATATATATATATATATATATATATATATATATATATATATATATATATATATACACATACAGGGTGTTTTAAAATAATGGACCCCATCATAAAATATATTGGTTTGAAATTGGGTCTATTATTTTGAAACATCCTGTGAGTGTATATATATATATATATATATATATATATATATATATATATATATATATATATATATATATATATATATATATATATATATATATATAGACATATAGCCCCTCTTGATCAATTATTATTATTTTAATTATAATACTTATACTTCTGTTAATAATTATTATTTTAATAATAATAGTTCTTCATATTCTCTATTATAAAAAGTTTTATTTAGAGAAATATTAATGAAAGCTGAAAGAACTTCAAAGGAAATTCTAATTTATTTTTTTTACATATATAATGACTGCAAAATTTCACTGGGTTGAATTAGACGAATTTATGGCGGATAATTTTTTTTTTTGTTCGTTGAGAATTATGTTAGAAATTTTGTTCTGGCCACGAGGGGTCTCTCTCTCTCTCTCTCTCTCTCTCTCTCTCTCTCTCTCTCTCTCTCTCTCTCTCTCTCTTATCAAATATTTACATGAATGTAAACATTGCACAAGGGCTTAGTTAAATTGTACTCACAACCCTTTAAAAAAGATAAATGTCACACAGGGGCTCCCTTATATCGTCTCCCTCTCTCCCCTTAAAAACACAAACATCACACAAGGGCTCCCTTAAATCGTCTCTCACACCTTATAAACACAAACATTACACAAGATCTCCCTTAAACTAGCTCCCCTTAAAACACACAAACATTACACAAGGGCTCCCTTAACTCCCATAACAAACATTACACAAGGTCTCCCTTAAATCGTCTCCCTCCATTAAAAACCACAAACATCCCACAAGGGCTACCTTAAATCGTCTCCCACCCTTAAAAACCACAAACATCCCACAAGGGCTACCTTAAATCGTATCCCACCCTTAAAAACCACAAACATCCCCAAGGGCTCCTTTAAATCGTTTCCCACCCTTAAAAACCACAAACATCCCCAAGGGCTCCCTTAAATCGTTTCCCACCCTTAAAAACCACAAACATCACACAAGATCTCCCTTAAATCGTCTCCTTAAACCTTTATAAAACACAAACATAATATCACACACACAGAATCCCTTTCATTACACCTCTCTTGAACACGCAACCTTAAATACAAAGTATGCTTTCCACTCGTAGTATCGAAACGGTACAAATATCACGGTAGAAATGAGAGAGGCGAGTACAGTTGGCGGTACAACTGTTAACTACGCCCAGACGTTGTGAAAACGGCCGTCGCAGACTGTCAGCAGGCAGACAGCCAGCAGGAGAACGACAACAGGTGGGAGGTGAATGCTGTTAGACTTCGCCGTTTGATCCGCGTCTGTTCCTTCGCTGTGGCCGTTGTGTAGCGCTGCGTGCTTTTCACCTGTTGAAGAAACGGTAGTAGTAGTAGTAGTAAGAATAATAATAATAATAATAATAAGAGGTATTTCAATGATATAAAGTATGATTAGCGTCATAATCAGTCTGTATATATCAACCTCTCTCTCTCTCTCAAATACAGGCGGCCACTATACTTTCTTTATCTCACCGATATTTACTGAAAGATGTGTATTAGCAACGTGTGTGTGTTTGTCGGCCCAAGGGGCAATGCTGAGTGTCTTTGCAAGTAGGACGCTCAAATGTTTTTGTCCAGGAAGAGAGAATGCCTGCGTTACCTTACCTTACCTCAACACCGAACTGACCCTCAGTTTCGCGTTACCAGTTAACAAGGTGGAGAGACGTTAGTGAACTTAGGGCAGTAGAGGGTTGAGGGAGTGGGATTTATTTTGGGGGGTGGTGGGGTATGGGTGGATTGATTGAGTTTGGGATTGGTAGGGAATTAATGAGAGAAGAGAAGAGATTGACCAGAAAAGCATGGAGCATCTGGGGAAATAATGGGGTGGTTGTTGATAAAGGATGGGGGAGAGGGGTGCGAGGTGTAGAGACAGTTACATCTACAACACTTACATCTATAACAATTATATCTACAACTATAACTACAACCATTGCATCAGCAACACTTACGTCTACAACAATTTGATCTACAACAATTGCATCTGCAACAGTTGCATCTACAACAACTGCATCTACAACAATTACATCTACATCAACTACATCTAAAACAATTTTATGTACAACAATTACATCTACAACAACTGGATCTACAAGCAGTACCTTCTACAACGTGGAGAGTGAGGTTGGCAGCACGCGCTAAGTGGGGCTCACATCTGTAGGCTCCAGCGTCTTCCCAAGTGACGTTGTTAATGACCAGGGAACTAGCGAGGTGCTGGTTGGTGACCTTGAGCGGCCTTCCGGGAGAGTAATTGATCATGGTACCATTGTGGAACCAGAAGATGTAGGACGGAGGCTCTGTGGCTAGCTCCACAGTGCAGTGGAGACGTAACTTGACGCCTGTGTGGACGTGGATATCTGGACCCCCTGCCACCACCGCTCGTGCCTCTGCAAGTAACGTGGAAATTAATGTTTAACAATAATAATAATTAATAATATTAATCTTGATTTCTACAAGTGCATGTACACAGTGTCCTCCGGGGTTCGATCCCCGGCAAAGGTGGAAACATTGGGTGTGTTTCCTTACACCTCTTGTCCTGTTCACCTAGAAAGCAAGTAGGTACTTGGCTGTGAATCGACTGGTGTGAGTCGCATCCTGGGGGACATGATTAAGGACCCCAGTGGAAATAAGACAGACAGTCCATCGATGACGCACCGACTTTCTTGGGTTATCCTGGGTGGCTAACCCTCCGGGGTTAAAAATTCGAGCAAAATCTTATCTTAACGTATACAGTCGTAAGTGACAACAATGACATACTACTATATAGAAAGCAGCTTGTTATGCAGAGCATTTCAGGCAAATTAGGTCAATTTTCTCCCCAGGATGCGACCCACACCAGTCGACTAACACCCAGGTACCTATTTTACTGCTAGGTGAACAGGGACAGCAGGTGTCTTAAGGAAACACGTCCTAATGTTTCCACCCGTACCGGGGATCGAACCAAGGACCTCAGTGTGTGAGCTGAGTGCCCTAGTAATCGAGCTACGGGTCACCGTGAAATTGTTAAGTGTGAAAAGTTAAATCACCTGACATCTGGAGTCTAACATTTGCTGATTTCACAGGTTAACCATCTGGCAGCCGGAATTAACACCTGAGTCCCAGTTGGTGTGAAAATTTACAAAATTTACAACGTGTGCCAGCTGGAATAATATTTGGAAATCCGTAGGATGCAGGTGAAGGACTCTTGATCCAAGGAATTAAAGCTATCATAACCCCCATCCCCTTGGATCAAAACCATTTACCTCCCATTCCCAAGGTGTTAAATGACCCCTACGGGTTTAGCGGTTCCTAGTTATTATAAAAACAGCTATCTGCTACTGCAACTCCAAAAGGGTAAAAAACACAAAAAAATAGGCTACCAGACATTACACTGTCCCATTTCCAGTGTAGCGAATGACGGGTAATAACCAATCAGTCGGCAACAATCACAGGCAACCACACAAGAGGGCAAACAATCACAGGCAACCACACAAGAGGGCAGACAATCACAGGCAACCACACAAGAGGGCAAACAATCACAGGCAACCACACAAGAGGGCAGACAATCACAGGCAACCACACAAGAGGGCAGACAATCACAGGCAACCACACAAGAGGGCAGACAATCACAGGCAACCACACAAGAGGGCAGACAATCACAGGCAACCACACAAGAGGGCAGACAATCACAGGCAACCACACAAGAGGGCAAAATCACAGGCAACCACAAAAGAGTAAACAATCGGCAACCACACAAGAGGCAGACAATCACAGGCAACCACACAAGAGGCGAAAGACAATCACAGGCAACCACACAAGAGGGCAGACAATCACAGGCAACCACACAAGAGGGCGCAGACAATCACAGGCAACCACACAAGAGGGCAGACAATCACAGGCAACCACACAAGAGGGCAAACAATCACAGGCAACCACACAAGAGGGCAAACAATCACTAACAAGCATGTGAAGAATGAACATAATTGGTAGACACTGTTGAGAGCAAACTTCAGGGTGTTTTCCCCTCAGGAGGCCCCGAGTTATCGTTTACTACAGACATAATATACAAACAAGACGATTGTAACTGTAGGAGTACCAACTCGGGGCCTCCTGCGAGTGATCCCTTTAAAGGGCGGCTCTACCCCCTCAAGGGAGGCTCCTTGACGCTGGGGAGGGGCTCTTGAGCTAGGGAATTGGATCTGCGATCCAGTTCCCTGAATTGAGCCTTAATACCTTCCATCCCCCTTCTCCCCCCCCCGCACAGGCGCTGTATAATCCCTACGTGTTTAGTGCTCTCCATGATTATAATAATAATTCAACTGTAGTGGAAATAACCACAGTGGTAGTGAATCATTCTCAGTGGCAAGTTTCGCCCAAGGTTCGGGGTGATAAAGGAAAGCTTTAGGTAAAATATTATATTAAAAGGCTTTTAATACCACCACTATGTTTATTTCCATGCAGAGAGTTACAGTAAAAAAACCAGTCTAGTGAATTGCTTGACCCCATGACTACCCCCTGGGAGAATGAAGATTAAGATACATGTGCAACAGTTGGGTATCTTCCTTGTAACTTTTCTATTATATTCCTGTCTATTATATTCCTGTCGACCATGGACTATAATAGACTATAATAGAATCATGTTTCATAAAATGTAGTTTTGAAAATAATATAAATATTTCTTTTGGTTTATATACATTGGATTAATTTATAATTAATAAAATTTGGGAAGAATTTAAGGTACATTAGACAAATTTTTTTGGGTAGTATATAAGCTGTTTCATGGATCACTGACTACCTACCTACATCATCATAAAGTAAGGTGTTGTTAGGGGGTGACAGCGAGGTGTAGTCTCGTCACTATATGCCTTCCTGTTAACCTTTTATTTTTATTGTTCCTTGATAATGTGAGAAGTCACGAAAGCGCTTGGAATTTCACTATTTTTTTCACAGTGGTTATTCTGCATATTGTGATATCACCTGTTTACTGTGATCTTATTGCATATATATATATATATATATATATATATATATATATATATATATATATATATATATATATATATATATATATATATAAGGATAGTGGTGCAGGCAGTTGTAGGCAGTGTTTCTCCATGTTCCATAGTGCCAGGTGGCACAGTGCCTGAGAGGGTCGTGTCCTCGTCACTGCACCTATTGTATTCTGCAGTTAATTAGGTAGTCTGGTTCTTTGTAGTGTATCCTACTGACCTGCTTGATTGCGTCCTGCTGGAGCGGGTAATTATGCACCTGCTGGGTACCTGCTTCCTCGTGTCTGTGGCTAGGTCTTGTGAAAGCTCTGGTGATGACATTCTTGGTACTGGTCTACATTCTGACTCAGGCACTGGTTCCTAGCACTCAGCTACATCCTAGTACTGACACTAGTTCCTAGCACTAAACTACATCCTAGTACTGGCACTGATTCCTAGCACTCAGCTGCATCCTAGTACTGGCACTGATTCCTAGCAATAAGCTACGTCCTAGTACTCCCATGTACTACTTTGTATTCCCATGTACTACTTTGTACTCCCATGTACTGCTTTGTACTCTCATGTACTGCTTTGTACTCCTTTGTACTACTTTGTACTCCCATGTACTATGTACTCCCATGTACTATGTACTCCCATGTACTATGTACTCCCATGTACTATGTACTCCCATGTACTATGTACTCCCATGTACTATGTACTCCCATGTACTATGTACTCCCATGTACTATGTACTCCCATGTACTATGTAGTCTCGTGTACTACTTTGTACTTCCATGTATTACTTTGTACTCCCATGTACTACATTGTACTCCCATGTACTACATTGTACTCCCATGTGTTACTTTGTACTCCCATGTACTACATTGTACTCCCATGTACTACTTTTTACTCCCATGTATTCGTATGAACATCCACGTACTCTGTGATAAGAGAGGCCCTATTTAGGTAGAGTTGTGAGGAGTCAAATGAGCGAATACTTTGAACTGAACGATGAATTATGCTAATCTATTCCTTTTTATCAAAGAGTAAGAGAATTTATTATTTATTTACATAAATTTTGAAAGTACTTCGTACATCTGTAATTTTTTTTTATTCTGTGTGCTTTATTCGTGCGTATGTCTGTCTGTAGTTATAACAGCTGAGTTACATTTGTAGTTACAACAGCTGAGTTACGGTGCTTCACATCTTTGTCTCCCCTCCTGCCATCAGTCAGCGAGGGTATATTGTATGTCGTTATCAAGTCTCCTCTTATATCAGTCAAGGATGTTATCGTATCTCCTCTCCTCCCGCTATCACTATCTGTTATCTTTCTTCGTAACACACTATCTTAACTTCCGGGACCATTTTGTATCATATTTTTATATAAAATATTTTTTTTTTTTTAATACTTTCCATTATCATTATATCGGAAGGGTATTTTAAAAGTTCGCCATTTAACATTTATGTGTCTTTTAAAGTTCTCACCATAACATATATGTAAAATTTAATTTTTTTGAGAATGTAGTATTAATGAGCTTACTGGTTCATTTGCATTATCTTAACATGGCTGTGTTTTTATGGTGAACCCCAGCGTTCTCTCTCTTAATTACACAGGGTTTGACCAGGTTAGGTTAAGGATACCTAGCTTTATTGACAAGCTATTTACAAGTTAAGGATTCCTAACTTTATTGACAAGCTAAGAGCTGTTACCTACATCAGCTCATTTGAAAGCCTTTTTATTGTTATGAAACCTACAAGTAGGGAACAGGATGAAGTTAGAGCCATCTGTGGGCCAGCATTTTCATTTGATCGGCTGACTTTATCTCGTTGACATCATAATGCTGTACGAACGTGTTTCAGACTCGAGTCATCCTGGGGATAAATGATCTCAGATGAAGTGATGTTCTGGAGAAGGTTACAACCAGAGTGAAGTTGCTGCTTGCTGCCCGTCTTGTGGTATAGAAGCATGCTTCTCGCTCTCTCTTTCTCTCTCTCTCTCTCTCTCACACACACACATACACACACTCACATTTTCAAAATTGCATCACTTAAGTTATTTCTTCTTGTGACCTGTTTACGTTCTCTCACTTTTCCATTACGTTTCCTACATGCATTTTACCTCATCTCTCTCTCTCTCTCTCTCTCTCTCTCTCTCTCTCTCTCTCTCTCTCTCTCTCTCTCTCTCTCTCTCTCTCTCTCTCTTAAGATCTTCTTGTAAGTTCCGTATCAGTTTCTTTGTGCGAAAATTAATCTGCAAAAATGTAGATCTTTTCGTCCCTCCATCCATCCTTCCCTCCCTCCGTCCTCTTCTCCTTCCCTCTCTCCTTCCCTGCCTTCCCTCTCTCCTTACCTGCCTTCCCTCTCTCCTTACCTGCCTTCCCTCTCTCCTTCCCTGCCTTCCCTCTCTCCTTCCCTGCCTTCCCTCTCTCCCTCAGACTCACCTACGACCTTGAGGGTGAAGAAGAGTGAAGCAGGAGGATGTGTTGTCAGTTGACACTCGTATAACCCAGCATCGCCTCGTCTCACATCCCGGAGTGACAACTCCCACAGCTGTGGACAAGGTAGCAAGCATTACTCACAGCTGATTCACAGCTGACTCACAGCTGATTCACAGCTGATTCACAGCGCGAAAAGTGCCGCGGAGATCTGCAAGACGAGTTAGCGAACAAAATCTACGTTTTAATATTGTCAGAAAATAAAAACAATACACTCAACTAACCCACACTTTGAAGATGAAACCTCAGACGACGTTTCGGTCCGTCGTGGACCGAAACTTCGTCTACTCGCCGGATTCTGGCCTTGATAGTGAATTGTTCCAGCCATGGTACCCTGATTTTTTGTTCCTCACGATATTTTTGACACGAAAGCAAAATTCTTTTTTGAGATTAATGGGACAAAAAATATTTGCACCTGGCCTTCAGCTTCCCAAAAGCTTGTCCCTCCCAAAGCAAAAACAAACAAACAAACACAAACACATAAAACGTTCTCCAGGGAGAGAACGCCGTAGATAAAAAAAATATGGAATGCCTTTGGCGAAGAGCATTCATTGTTTATTGATATTCTTCCACCTGAAAAGGGGGACACATGAAGATACAAAGGTAAAAGCGGATTTGGGTGGTTTATTGGGTTTTAAAAAAACCTGTCGACTACGCGAGGGTCATTTAAGGGCTTAAAAACCTGGGTAATTTAAGACTGCTTGTCTCTTGTACATCAGTCAAGGATGATTCAATACTTTCACTGCAGAAAGAGAATGGTCAGTGTATATACACTGACGCATTGGTAGGTACATATCCCTCGGTGTACATACGTAGAGACATATCCCTCGGTGTATATATACTAAAAAATACACACCCTTCTGTACATGTAACCTTGTCAACAGAATGCGACCTTTGAGAATCAGAGAGATTAATGAGTAGGAAAAGGCTCTGTAAAAGGCTGAATTTAAAAAAAAAAGGTCTTGGCTCTACGGTTTTATGAAGTGACGTTTCGCTCTGTTTAGAGCTTTGTCAGGTCACAGTTAATTTTGTTAGAGCTTTGTCAAGCTATGTTTCAAAGTGTAGAACTCTATCAGGCCGTATTTTGCTCTATATTGAGCTTTATCATGTCTAACTGAAACGTTTAGTAGTAATTTCAGTAGTAATTGTAGTTGTAGAAATAGTAGTAATTGTAGTAGTTGTAGTGGTAGAAATAGTAGTAATTGTAGTTGTAGTGGTAGAAATTGTAGTAGTTATAGTGGTAGAAATAGTAGTAATTGCAGTAGTTGTAGTGGTAGAAATTGTAGTAGTTGTAGTGGTAGAAATAGTAGTAAGTGTAGTAGTTGTAGGGGTAGAAATAGTAGTAGTTGTAGTGGTAGAAATAGTAGTAAGTGTAGTAGTTGTAGGGGTAGAAATAGTAGTAGTTGTAGTGGTAGAAATAGTAGTAAGTGTAGTAGTTGTAGTGGTAGAAATAGTAGTAATTGTAGTAGTTGTAGTGGTAGAAATAGTAGTAAGTGTAGTAGTTGTAGTGGTAGAAATAGTAGTAATTGTAGTCGTAGTGGTAGTAGTAGTAATAGTAGTAGTTGTTGTAGCGGTAGTAGTAGCAACAGCAGGAGCCTTCTTATGTCGGCACTTCTCATGTTCTCTCTCTCTCTCTCTCTCTCTCTCTCTCTCTCTCTCTCTCTCTCTCTCTCTCTCTCTCTCTAATCTTCCACTAATCTTGGTCTTACATCAAACTTCTCTTCTTGGACCTTACTAACCACTCACTACGTCGTTTTTCACATTTCTTTCTTCTCCCCTCTTTGAAGTCCTCTTTTTCCTCTCTCAATCCCTCTCTCAGTCTCTCTCCTTCTCATCTCTCATTCTCTTATCACAGTCTGGGAGACATTTTCTTTTTTTCTTTTTTCTCTGTTTTTCCTGTCATTCTTTGCCTGTTATTCCTGTCAGGCTTTTGGGTCTTCTTCTCCTTTCTTTTATTCTTCTTCGTCAACCAATTTACATTCTCTTCTTCACCTATTTACATCCTCTTATTCTGCTTCGTCACCCATTTACATTTATTCGTCTTCGTCTCCCACTCCTTTTTCTCTCTTGACGATCAACCAGGCTGTTGTTATTCCTAGCTCGTATCTCTCTAGTTCAATGCCTCTTTGGCATTTTCCGATTTTTTTTTCTCTCTCTCTCTCTCTCTCTCTCTCTCTCTCTCTCTCTCTCTCTCTCTCTCTCTCTCTCTCTAACATAATATATAATAACATGTCAGTTATAATGACAATACTAAGCTGTCGTATTAAAGGTAATTATTACACAGAAGAGATTACATTCTGTGTCTAAAGGATTTAAAGTAATTATGCAAAATGAGGGAAGTTTGTGTAATTGTTACGTTTGTTTAATGGGTGAAGTTAATGTGATTATTACATGTCTCTGGTTATATTCATGAGTTTTAGGCTGTTGACAGTTATATTTGTCATGTTAAAACTGGGGGGAGTTATCGTGCTAGCATGTTAATGTTACATGCTAGCATGTTAGAGTTATCATGCTAGTATGTTAGAGTTATCATGCTAGTATGTTAGAGTTATCATGCTAGTATGTTAGAGTTATCATGCTAGTATGTTAGAGTTATCATGCTAGTATGTTAGAGTTATCATGCTAGCATGTTAGAGTTATCATGCTAGTATGTTAGAGTTATCATGCTAGTATGTTAGAGTTATCATGCTAGTATGTTAGAGTTATCATGCTAGTATGTTAGAGTTATCATGCTAGTATGTTAGAGTTATCATGCTAGTATGTTAGAGTTATCATGCTAGTATGTTAGAGTTATCATGCTAGTATGTTAGAGTTATCATGCTAGTATGTTAGAGTTATCATGCTAGCATGTTAGAGTTATCATGCTAGTATGTTAGAGTTATCATGCTAGTATGTTAGAGTTATCATGCTAGTATGTTAGAGTTATCATGCTAGTATGTTAGAGTTATCACGCCAGATAGCTTCGGTTAACATGTTCACTCTGTCCTGAGGAATTTAGTATGACAAATGGGTTAATATAGCGTAATTAAGTGGTTAATTTACCCTAATTAAGTGGTTAATTTAGCCTGCTTAAACTCTTAATTAAGAGTGATAATTAACAAGGTTGATAATTAAATAAGAGTAAATTATCGTGCTCAAGAGCTAGGTAATAAAAGGTGATATAGGTATTAAATGGTGATAGAGGTTGGTATTAATGAGTGATAAAGGCTGGTATTAAAAGGTGATAAAGGTTGGTATTAAAAAGTGGTAAAGGTTGGTATTAAAAGGAGGTATTGAAGTAGTTAATAAAAGGAGACATTAAAGCACGGTATGTGTCTGGGTGTCAGACGTACAGTGGTACTTGGGAATGTTCATCACAACACCTTAAAGTACGCTAAGAAAATGGTTGAAGCTGCTGGAGGATACGCCTTTGCGTATATTTTATGCTCCAGTAGTTAGTGGTGCTCTGAGGTGCACTTGCTTGTCGACGTGGGTTCCGACACTCCGCAGAAGTAGACTTCACACGCTGCATTAGCGAGAAAAAAATAAATTGTACAAGTTCTGGTGTTTAGTTTAGGTAAGGTTTGTCAGGAAACAGGACTAGTGTTTCCTGACGCGGGTCTTAGTCACATGATGACCCACAGCTGGAGTTTTTGGTCAACTGACCGAGGCCTTCCACTGGCTTATCGGTCCACCCCTTTATAATTAAGGTTATAATGCTCTGGTGGCGCACCCCGAACACTAGACATGTGACTTAGAGTAATCTGTAGGAGTGGGAGTAGTAACACAGGTGTGCAGACCAGGTAGTAGGAAGACGAGGAGTAACAGCGATCTGTGGTAGCCTTTGGATGCTGCAGACCTGAAGGAGCATGCCTGGGTACCACGGGTGCATAATTGCATTAGAAGTGGTACCTAGGTAATGAAGGGCGCCGATTATATTGATGCCCTAAGGATCAAATATAATTTGATACTCACTAGAACACAGAAGGCTTAGACGTGGTAGAAGAATGCACATAATGTGATCTGTACAGGATGTGAGAGACGGGAGACTTCAGGCCACATACTTCTAACATGCCCCAGGACACACGAACACCAGATCTAGTTTTTCGTGATCAGGTGAGGCGGAAGGCGTATATCCTGAATATAAGAATTTAGTGTCCGGCGTACAGCGAACACCTCACAGTAAAATCAGGAAACGATGTCCTCCAAGTTATGAAACTCAGCAGGGAATCGCTACGAGAGATCAAGAATCCCATTCCGAGTCGCAGATCAAGGACGTTCAGCCTGTCACTCCTGACGAGGTCTCATGCAGAACAATTATCATAACCTGGCAGTCATGTTCCCTGAGACGTATACCACCCCCAGAGGTACCTTGGCTACCACTGTACCAAACATAGAGCGAGACTTGATTCAAACAACGGAAGGAACACTGACAGAGTGAAGAACATGTAAGATGGTGTGGCTAGTTAATAGTCCAAGTCGGACCGAAACATCGTTATACGTTTCAGTCTCCTATGTGCGGGTTTTCTGTGTATAAGATGACCTTTATGCTTGTGTGTGGAAAGCCAAGAGGTCAACAGTCTTTAAGGTGACAACAAGTATAGTCCTCGCTCTCTGTCTACCACTAAAAGCAAATAAAAGAAAGATACTAAATGAAATATTAAAGGTTAGTAATGAAAGGTATTAAAGGTTAGTAATGAAAGTATATTAAAGGTTAGTAATAAAAGGTATTAAAGGTTAGTAATAAAAGGTATTAAAGGTTAGTAATAAAAGGTATTAAAGGTTAATAATAAAAGGTATTAAAGGTTAGTAATAAAAGTATATTAAAGGTTAGTAATAAAAGGTATTAAAGGTTAGTAATAAAAGGTATTAAAGGTTAATAATAAAAGGTATTAAAGGTTAGTAATGAAAGGTATTAAAGGTTAGTAATAAAAGGTATTAAATGTTAGTAATGAAAGTATAATAAAGGTTAGTAATAAAAGGTATTAAAGGTTAGTAATAAAAGGTATTAAAGGTTAGTAATGAAAGTATATTAAAGGTTAGTAATAAAAGGTATTAAAGGTTAGTAATAAAAGGTATTAAAGGTTAGTAATGAAAGGTATTAAAGGTTAGTAATAAAAGGTATTAAAGGTTAGTAATAAAAGGTATTGAAGGTTAGTAATGAAAGGAGGTATTAAAGATTTTCGTTAAAGGTAGATTATAAATTTAGGTATTGAAGAGGTAATAAAAGGAGGTATTTAAGGGAGGTATTAGTGGTAGTAATAAAGTGGTTAAAGTAGGTATTAAGAGGAGGTATTAAAATAGATATCTTACCAGAGGTGTCGCTTTATCTTACGAAACTGATAGTTATCATGTCTGGGTCAAGTTATCCCAATTCAAAGGATAACTTTGCCATATTCCAGGACTTCAGTAATCCCCTTTAAAGGAAGGTGACCACCGTACTCAAGGACTTCAGTAATCCCTTTTAATGGAAGGTGACCACCGTAGTCAAGGGCTTCAGTAATCCCATTTAAAGGAAGGTGACCACCGTAGTTAAGGGCTTCAGTAATCCCCTTTAAAGGAAGGTGACCATCGTAGTCAAGGGCTTCAGTAATCCCCTTTAAAGGAAGGTGACCACCGTAGTTAAGGGCTTCAGTAATCCCCTTTAAAGGAAGGTGACCCTCGTAGTCAAGGGACGGAACAATCCCCTCCGAGGGGACAACGCTGCCGTCTTCAGAGGATTAATTAATCCCAGCTAAGAGAGGACAAAGTAATCCTGGGGATTTACTAGTTCTCAAGGCGCTGAGAATATTCATGAGACTTCCTCAGCAGGATCAACAGATTAAGGGTTCTCTTTTTACTCCCCATTTAGGGAATTACGGCGATAGACTGAGTAGATTTAGGGAATTAAAGCGATAGACTGAGTAGATTTAGGGAATTAAGGCGATAGATTGACAACACATTGTCAGACAGAGAGCTGTTATCCTGACTGAGCTCATTTACAGGCTAATAACTGTTATCCTGCCTGAGCTCATTTACAGGCTAATAACTGTTATCCTGCCTGAGTTCATTTACAGGCTAATAACTGTTATCCTGCCTCAGTTCATTTACAGGCTAATAACTGTTATCCTGCCTTAGTTCATTTACAGGCTAATAACTGTTATCCTGCCTGAGTTCATTTACAGGCTAATAACTGTTATCCTGCCTGAGTTCATTTACAGGCTAATAACTGTTATCCTGCCTGAGTTCATTTACAGGCTAATAACTGTTATCCTGCCTGAGTTCATTTACAGGCTAATAACTGTTATCCTGCCTGAGTTCATTTACAGGCTATAATGTTATCCTGCCTGAGTTCATTTACAGGCTAATAACTGTTATCCTGCCTGAGTTCATTTACAGGCTAATAACTGTTATCCTGCCTGAGTTCATTTACAGGCTAATAACTGTTATCCTGCCTGAGTTCATTTACAGGCTAATAACTGTTATCCTGCCTGAGTTCATTTACAGGCTAATAACTGTTATCCTGCCTGAGTTCATTTACAGGCTAATAACTGTTATCCTGAGTGAGTTCATTTACAGACTGATAGCTGTAATCCTACCTCAGCTCATTTTAAATCCCATCCCTATCCAGTGTATCCTACCACGCCCCAGGATGCCACCCACAACAGTCGGTTAGGTAAGGTCTGTCAGGAAACAGGACAAGTGTTTCCTGACGCGGGTCTTAGTCATGTGATGACCCACAGCTGGAGCTTTTGGTCATCTGACCGAGGCCTTCCACTGGCTTACCCCTCCACCCCTTTAAAAAGTATGGTTATTATAACTTATTATGTCCCACAACAGTCGACTAACACCCAGGTACCTACCTAGTACTAGGTGAACAGGGACAGCAGGTGTACGGAGACTGGCCCCGGAAATCGAACCTGCGTCCCTTTTACTGTTAGATCTGATTTTACTACTAAAGGGACAAGAATAGCGCCCCCCTTTCGATCGAACTTTAGCACTGGAGGGTTGAATACGATATGCTAATGGGATTTCAAATTAAGGATTTTCCGAAACAGAGCATGTGCCATACGAGGAGGATTAAGGTTATATAATCCATGGATTTACGCGTCTTATCTGAAGGATTTAGCGAATGCAGTGCCAGGATTTAGCTCTGAGAAGAAATACGCAAAGGATTCATCTCAGGATTTTACGAGAGCCATTTGGGAAGTTAACGAGAGTTGGAGGAGGATTTCATCGAGGGATTACATACCTCAGGGATTTACCAGCTCTAATCATGATAATATAATTTCAAGAGATGCCCTGGTGACGAGGTCTTGATTCAAGGTAGGATGAAAGACATTGATACACATGATGCCTTCTACCTACTCACCAGGTGCCTGTCAATCCCAAAACTTACATACTTCCTGAGATGCTCCCCAGCCTTCAACAGCCCGAAACTCGAGGAATACGACTCTCTCCTCAAGACCATGCTAGAGAGTGTATTGAATCTTTCCTCGAAGATGGACAGTGGTTGCAAGCTTCACTTCCAGTCAGACTTGGGGGGCTGGGAGTACGCAAATCCTCCCAGATTGCCCTACCAGCCTTCTTATCCTCTTCCATAGCATCAAATGAGCTAATAAAACAAATTCTTCCATACAACCTCAGTGATTCAGCAGGAATACAGGACCCTAGCTACACCAGTGCCATCACTGAATGGGAGACTCTTGCTGCTCCAACACCAAAACCTAGTGAAGAACAGGCCTACAAACAGTCAAGCTGGGACAGCCCCATTGTTGAAAAGATACTTGCCAATATGCTCAGGGCCGTAACATCAGACAGGGAGACTGCCCGTCTCCTAGCCGTGAGTGCACATCACTCTGGGGACTTCCTCCAAACAGTTCCCATTTCGGCCATGGGAACACGCCTGGACCCTAAGACCCTTCGTATTGCAGTGGCTCTGCGCCTTGCTGCCCCCATTCACACGGAATATACGTGTATTTGCGGCGATGCGCAAGCCGACCAATATGGTCTACATGGTCTTAACTGTTCTAAAACCAAGGGTTGGCATGCAAGACACAATGAGGTCAACGACATCATAAAGAGAACCCTCGCTACAGCTGGATGCCCAGCCGAGAGAGCCTCGATCACTAGCAGCCAACAACGCCCACAACCCAGCAAACCGCCCGACGGGATCACCATCTATCCTTGGAAGAATGGCAAGCTCTTAGCATGGGATTATACCTGCGTGTCGACACTGGCTGACACCTACATCCATCACAGTGTTGGGCGACAGGGAGGAGCTGCTGACCACAGAGAGGAGTACAAGATCGGCAAGTACAGGGACATAAGCCAACAGTATAAATTTGTCCCAGTGGGATCGGAGACCTTGGGAGCGTGGGGAAAAAATGCAACACGTTTCCTTAAAGAGCTGGGTTCCAGACTCATCGACACCACCAGGGACCCAAGGGCAGCCACGTTCATGTTCCAGCGTCTCAGCGTGGCCATCCAGAGGAAACGCATGCTGCATACTCGGCTCGCGTCCGGCTTCGGAGGAGCTGGAGGAGATTCATAATCTTTGACATATTGTACCATTGTATTCATGTTCATGTTTGTGTGTTTTATAAATGTATTCTGTCTATTAATAAAGCATTTATATGTATGTATGTGTGTATATAGGATGGGTGGTAGGAGAAGTGGAATATTCAAACGGCTTCAGGAAGAAATCCAAATATTCTTCCTTGATGCCTTTTATCCACTTCTCCGAGGCTATGGGTCCCACAATTTGCACCAGAGGTGGACCCCATCCTATATATATATATATATATATATATATACATATATATATATACATATATATATATATACATATATATATATATATACTATATATATATATATATATATATATATATATATATATATATATATATATATATATATATATATATATATATATATATATATATATATATATATATATATATATATAGCATCAAATAGAAATGTCTCGTAATATTTCTGGTGCTGTGATAATATCATATTTCTCATTTCGTGTCACAATTTCAAGTTAATGATTCTTCTCAGGCGGGTTCTTCCGCCTCGTTTCGCACGTCCCGCGGGCGAAACGACCTTCCTTACTGCGTAAAAAGACTTCAGATGTTATTTACCATGCCTCACGTTCCCCCTTCAGGATATCTTTACCTCATTAATATTATCGTTATCGTGGATAACTTCAGGTTATCTTTTCCCCTCGTTCCTGTTATCGTGGATAACTTCAGGTTATCTTTTCCCCTCGTTCCTGTTATCGTGGTTAACTAAAAGTTATCTTTTCCCTTCGTTCCTGTTGAGCCTTGGAAGTTATTATCTCCAACAGATTATGTTATCTTCATCTGTGCCTCTGTTATCCCTCTTGTTATTCCTGCTGTTATCCTGCTGTTATCCCTGCTGTTATTCTTGTTATCCTGCTGTTATTTTCCTTCTTAACTGTAAAAAAATATCCTTTTAAGGGGAGTAAAAAGTGTAAATAGGAATAATAGGATGAAAATAGGTGTAGGGTTAGGGAGACAGAGGACGAGGTGTAGAAGAAAGTGAGAGAGAGAGAGAGAGACGTGTGGACGGAGGGTGAGTAGAGGATACAGTATGAGGGAAGTGAGGGGTGAGAGAAGTAAATAAAAGGGAAAATGGGACTGACGAAAAGGGAACATTAGAAAAATAAAGAAAAGAGAGATGATAGAGCAAGCGAGAGATTTATTGGCCGGGGTGAGGGGAAGTGAGGGGACTGACTTAGAAGCTGGAACCTACCTTCTGGTGTCTGACGTGTGTGCTACAGTACCTACCTTCTGGTGCCTGACGTGTGTGCTACAGTACCTACCTTCTGATGTCTGACGTGTTTGCTACAGTACCTACCTTCAGGTGTCTGACGTATGCCACAGTACCTACCTTCTGGTGTCTGACGTGTGCCACAGTACCTACCTTCTGGTATCTGACGTGTACCACAGTACCTACCTTCTGATGTCTGACGTGTTTGCTACAGTACCTACCTTCAGGTGTCTGACGTATGCCACAGTACCTACCTTCTGGTGTCTGACGTGTGCCACAGTAGCTACCTTCTGGTATCTGACGTGTGCCACAGTACCTGCCTTCTGGTGTCTGACGTGTGCCACAGTACCTACCTTCTGGTGTCTGACGTGTGACACAGTACCTACTTCTGGTGTCTGACGTGTACACTTACCTGACCTTCTGTGTCTGACGTGTGTACAGTACCTACCTTCTGGTTCTGACGTGTACCACAGTACCTACCTTCTGGTGTCTGACGTGTGTACGTACCTACCTTCTGGTGTCTGACGTGTGACACAGTACCTACCTTCTGGTGTCTGACGTGTGTGTTACAGTACCTACCTTCTGGTATCTGACGTGTACCACAGTACCTACCTTCTGGTGTCTGACGTGTGTGTTACAGTACCTACCTTCTGGTATCTGACGTGTACCACAGTACCTACCTTCTGGTGTCTGACGTGTGTCACAGTACCTACCTTCTGGTATCTGACGTGTACCACAGTACCTACCTTCTGGTGTCTGACGTGTACCACAGTACCTACCTTCTGGTGTCTGACGTGTGCCACAGTACCTATCTTCTGGTGTCTGACGTGTACCACAGTACCTACCTTCTGGTGTCTGACGTGTCCACAGTACCTACCTTCTGGTGTCTGACGTGTACCACAGTACCTACCTTCTGGTGTCTGACGTGTACCACAGTACCTACCTTCTGGTGTCTGACGTGTCCACAGTACCTACCTTCTGGTGTCTGACGTGTACCACAGTACCTACCTTCTGGTGTCTGACGTGTCTACAGTACCTACCTTCTGGTGTCTGACGTGTGCCACAGTACCTACCTTCTGGTGTCTGACGTGTGCCACAGTACCTACCTTCTGGTGTCTGACGTGTGCCACAGTACCTACCTTCTGGTGTCTGACGTGTGTTACAGTACCTACCTTCTGGTATCTGACGTGTACCACAGTACCTACCTTCTGGTGTCTGACGTGTGTGTTACAGTACCTACCTTCTGGTATCTGACGTGTACCACAGTACCTACCTTCTGGTGTCTGACGTGTGTGTTACAGTACCTACCTTCTGGTATCTGACGTGTACCACAGTACCTACCTTCTGGTGTCTGACGTGTACCACAGTACCTACCTTCTGGTGTCTGACGTGTGCCACAGTACCTACCTTCTGGTGTCTGACGTGTGCCACAGTACCTACCTTCTGGTGTCTGACGTGTACCACAATCCTACCTTCTGGTGTCTGACGTGTGCCACAGTACCTACCTTCTGGTGTCTGACGTTACCACAGTACCTACCTTCTGGTGTCTGACGTGTACCACAGTACCTACCTTCTGGTGTCTGACGTGTCCACAGTACCTACCTTCTGGTGTCTGACGTGTACCACAGTACCTACCTTCTGGTGTCTGACGTGTGCCACAGTACCTACCTTCTGGTGTCTGACGTGTACCACAGTACCTACCTTCTGGTGTCTGACGTGTGCCACAGTACCTACCTTCTGGTATCTGACGTGTGCCACAGTACCTACCTTCTGGTGTCTGACGTGTGCCACAGTACCTACCTTCTGGTGTCTGACGTGTACCACATTACCTACCTTCTGGTGTCTGACGTGTCCACAGTACCTACCTTCTGGTGTCTGACGTGTACCACAATACCTACCTTCTGGTGTCTGACGTGTGCCACAGTACCTACCTTCTGGTGTCTGACGTGTACCACAGTACCTACCTTCTGGTGTCTGACGTGTACCACAGTACCTACCTTCTGGTGTCTGACGTGTGCCACAGTACCTACCTTCTGGTGTCTGACGTGTACCACAGTACCTACCTTCTGGTGTCTGACGTGTGCCACAGTACCTACCTTCTGGTGTCTGACGTGTACCACAGTACCTACCTTCTGGTGTCTGACGTGTGCCACAGTACCTACCTTCTGGTATCTGACGTGTGCCACAGTACCTACCTTCTGGTGTCTGACGTGTCCACAGTACCTACCTTCTGGTTCTGACGTGCCAAGTACCTCCTTCTGGTGTCTGACGTGCACAGTACCTACCTTCTGGTGTCTGACGTGTCCACAGTACCTACCTTCTGGTGTCTGACGTGTACCACAGTACCTACCTTCTGGTGTCTGACGTGTACCACAGTACCTACCTTCTGGTGTCTGACGTGTACCACAGTACCTACCTTCTGGTGTCTGACGTGTCCACAGTACCTACCTTCTGGTGTCTGACGTGTACCACAGTACCTACCTTCTGGTGTCTGACGTGTGCCACAGTACCTACCTTCTGGTGTTGACGTGTACCACAGTACCTACCTTCTGGTGTCTGACGTGTACCACAGTACCTACCTTCTGGTGTCTGACGTGTACCACAGTACCTACCTTCTGGTGTCTGACGTGTACCACAGTACCTACCTTCTGGTGTCTGACGTGTACCACAGTACCTGCCTTCTGGTGTCTGACGTGTGCCACAGTACCTACCTTCTGGTGTCTGACGTGTACCACAGTACCTACCTTCTGGTGTCTGACGTGTACCACAGTACCTACCTTCTGGTGTCTGACGTGTCCACAGTACCCCTTCTGGTGTCTGACGTGTCCACAGTACCTACCTTCTGGTGTCTGACGTGTACCACAGTACCTACCTTCTGGTGTCTGACGTGTCCACAGTACCTACCTTCTGGTGTCTGACGTGTGCCACAGTACCTACCTTCTGGTGTCTGACGTGTACCACAGTACCTACCTTCTGGTGTCTGACGTGTGCCACAGTACCTACCTTCTGGTGTCTGACGTGTGCCACAGTACCTACCTTCTGGTGTCTGACGTGTGCCACAGTACCTACCTTATGGTGTCTGACGTGTGCCACAGTACCTACCTTCTGGTGTCTGACGTGTGCCACAGTACCTACCTTCTGGTGTCTGACGTGTGACACAGTACCTACCTTCTGGTGTCTGACGTGTGACACAGTACCTACCTTCTGGTGTCTGACGTGTGCCACAGTACCTACCTTCTGGTGTCTGACGTGTGCCACAGTACCTACCTTCTGGTGTCTGACGTGTGCCACAGTACCTACCTTCTGGTGTCTGACGTGTGCACAGTACCTACCTTCTGGTGTCTGACGTGTGACACAGTACCTACCTTCTGGTGTCTGACGTGTGACACAGTACCTACCTTTGGTGTCTGACGTGTGACAGTACCTACCTTCTGGTGTCTGACGTGTGCCACAGTACCTACCTTCTGGTGTCTGACGTGTGCCACAGTACCTACCTTCTGGTGTCTGACGTGTGCCACAGTACCTACCTTCTGGTGTCTGACGTGTGCCACAGAGTATCTGGACTCAGAAGAGTACACTTCTCCTCCTGCTGTCAGCAACTGATCCTCGTCTCGCTTCATCCACGTCACCTGTGAGGGAGAGACAGTGAGGGAGTTAATGAGGGAGAGACAGTGAGGGAGAGACAGCGAGGGAGAGACAGTGAGAGAGAGACCGGGGGATCCTAAGGTCACCCACTACAAGAAATTTGATCTCCCCTTCAGTTGTATCGTATCGAACCTGATTGCCTCTCAATTCCTAGAACCTGCTTGACCCTCACGGGTTTAGTGCTCCCCGTGATTAATAATAATAATAATAATCCATACTAATATCTTTCTTGTTGCTGGTTCTTAAGTTATCTCTAAGTTACGCTGTTACTGTTGTTTATGACAGTCTAAGAGGGTGTGTCGTAGCAGTAGCAGGGAAAAAGCAGGTCTATTTTGTTCCTGTATTCAGGGTGAGGTACCGGTGGGTCGAGCCGTCACATCATCTCTCACTCTCTCTCTCACTCTCACTCACTCTCACTCTCACTCTCTCACCTCCTCCTTCCCACACTCCTTTAACCTCTTTAGCAGTACCCTCCCCCGGGAAGGGACACATGCGTTGCGCATCGATCTACGCTCCCGATATTAATACCGTACTTGTTTATCGTAGATTTTTTTTGCTACATCTACGTCAGTATTAAATGTCTGGTTTTAACATGTCTGGAGACTTCCTCTCCTCTTGTTGAATTGTTTCATTATTATTATTATTATTATAATTCATGGAGAGACCACACACACACACACACACACACACACACACACACACACATACACACACACACACCACACACACACACACACACACACACACATACACATACATACATATACACATTGGAAGGTAATCAGGCTTAACACCCCCCGTGTTCAATGATGTCTATCCCAGACACTAGACATACTTCCCCCGTCTCCAGTACTGTCTGCCCCCAGACACTAGACACACTTCCCCCGTGTCCTGGGATGTCTGCCCCCCAGACACCAGGCATCCCCCGTGTCCTGGAATGTCTGCTCCCCACACACCAGACATCCCCCGTGTCCTGGGATGTCTGCCCTCAAACACCAGACATTCCCCGTTTCCTGGAATGTCTGCTCCCCAGACACCAGACATCCCCCGTGTCCTGGGATGTTTGCCCTCAAACACCAGACATTCCCCGTGTCCTGGGATGTCTGCCCCCCAGACACCAGACATCCCCTGTGTCTTGGAATGTATGTCCTCAGACACCAGACATCCCCCGTGTCCTGGGATGTCTGGACACCAGACACCAGACATCCCCCGTGTCCTGGGATGTCTGCACCCAGATACCAGACATCCCCCGTGTCCTGGGATGTCTGCATCAGACACCAGACATCCCCGTGTCCTGGGATGTCTGCACCCAGACACCAGACATCCCCCGTGTCCTAGGATGTCTGAACCCAGACACCAGTCATCCCCCGTGTCCTGGGATGTCTGCACCCAGACACCAGACATCCCCCGTGTCCTGGGATGTCTGAACCCAGACACCAGACATCCCCCGTGTCCTGGGATGTCTGCACCCAGACACCAGACATCCCCCGTGTCCTGGGATGTCTGCACCCAGACACCAGACATCCCCCGTGTCCTGGGATGTCTGAACCCAGACACCAGACATCCCCCGTGTCCTGGATGTCTGAACCCAGACACCAGACATCCCCCGTGTCCTGGGATGTCTGAACCCAGACACCAGACATCCCCCTTGTCCTGGGATGTCTGAACCCAGACACCAGACATCCCCCGTGTCCTGGGATGTCTGCTCCCCAGACACCAGACATCCCCCGTGTCCTGGGATGTCTGAACCCAGACACCAACATCCCCGTGTCCTGGGATGTCTGCACCCAGACACCAGACATCCCCGTGTTTTGGGATGTCTGCTCCCCAGACACCAGACATCCCCGTGTCCTGGGATGTCTGAACCCAGACACCAGACATCCCCGTGTCCTGGGATGTCTGCCCCAGACACCAGACATCCCCGTGTCCTGGGATGTCTGAACCCAGACACCAGACATCCCCCATGTCCTGGGATGTCTGAACCCAGACACCAGGCATCCCCCGTGTCCTGGGATGTCTGAACCCAGACACCAGACATCCCCCGTGTCCTGGGATGTCTGCTCCCCAGACACCAGTCATCCCCCGTGTCCTGGGATGTCTGCACCCAGACACCAGACATCCCCGTGTCCTGGGATGTCTGCCCCCAGAGACACCAGACATCCCCGTGTCCTGGGATGTCTGAACCCAGACACCAGACATCCTTCGTGTCCTGGGATGTCTGCTCCCCAGACACCAGACATCCCCCGTGTCCTGGGATGTCTGAACCCAGACACCAGACATCCCCCGTGTCCTGGGATGTCTGCTCCCCAGACACCAGACATCCCCCGTGTCCTGGGATGTCTGAACCCAGACACCAGACATCCCCCGTGTCCTGGGATGTCTGAACCCAGACACCAGACATCCCCGTGTCCTGGGATGTCTGACCCAGACACCAGACATCCCCCGTGTCCTGGGATGTCTGAACCCAGACACCAGACATCCCCCGTGTCCTGGGATGTCTGCCCCCCCAGACACCAGACATCCCCCGTGTCCTGGGATGTCTGAACCCAGACACCAGACATCCGTGTCCTGGGATGTCCCCCCGACACCAGACATCCCCGTGTCCTGGGATGTCTGACCAGACACCAGACATCCCGGTCCTGGGATGTCTGAACCCAGACACCAGACATCCCCGTGTCCTGGAATGTCTGCACCCAGACACCAGACATCCCCCGTGTCCTGGGATGTCTGCACCCAGACACCATACATCCTCCGTGTCCTTGGATGTCTGCCCTCAGACACCAGACATCCCCCGTGTCCTGGGATGTCTGCCCCCCCAGATACCAGACATCCCCCGTGTCCTGGGATGTCTGCACCCAGACACGAGAGATCCCCCGTGTCCTGGGATGTCTGCATCAGACACGAGAGATCCCCCGTGTCCTGGGATGTCTGCATCAGACACTAGCCATCACCAGCTGACATTTTAATGATACCATCTTTACCTGTTCTCTTCCCTCTCTTTTGCTCCAACCTTCAATGACATTGTCGGACCCCTTTCACCACCTACTCTAATTCGCCGTGCTCTCTTCTATAGAGCTCCACCACGTGAATAGAGCCCTCTGTGTGGCTCTAGGCTCCCGGTTGGCTCTGCCCAAACGCAGATTTTTGAGTTTTGATAAAATATATATTTTTGTTTTGTTTTTGTGGTATTTGTCGAAATGTTCAGCTGGCAGGGCTGTTCATCTCTTCTTTTTCTTATGATTTAAATTGAAAAAAAAATCGCATGGGTCCATCAGATGGATTTTGCTAGTGTGGAGAGGGAGAGGGAGAGGGAGAGGGAGAGAATTCATCAGATGAATTCTGGATTTTGTC
>WNWK01000306.1:230000-312500 GCA_009830355.1 Cherax destructor
CATTATCCATCCTATATATATTTAAAGTGATCTTAGGTGTTAAGTGTCGACCTCAGGAACCTAGAGAGACTTTCCTGAGGAGAATTTGTTAAGGGAACAAGATACGATAGGACAGTTACTTCATGAGATTTTTAATTTTAGCCAAAGTGACCGGAATTCTCTGACTGGGAATTGAGACTTGATAGAGGTAGTTTAGGACTGCTTTTAGTGAAGCGGTTAGTGACAGATATATATATATATATATATATATATATATATATATATATATATATATATATATATATATATATATATATATATAATATATAATATATATATATATATAATATATATAATATATATATATATATATATGTATATATATATATGAACTAATGTAGATATAAGAAGAGGAAGGAGTTATTTTTACTGTGGAAATAAAGTAAGATTAATTGTTTCTCCTTGGCAGCTTCTCCAGGTTATTAAGATGTGAGGTGGGCAGATAGACAGTGGGTGTCTCTCTTCCTTCCCAAGCTCTCTCTTCCATCTCCCTTCTCCCTTCTCTCCCTCTCTTCCCTCTCAAACCCCAGGGGACGTTCCCCAGCCTTCCCCAGCGATCGTTCTGTCTCCGTCTCACGTTCTAATAAGGAGGAAGGTTCCCTGTGGGGAAGGAGGCAGCTGGTGTAGCGGAAGACAGGTAAGAGCACACAGGTGTGTAGATGGAAGGTGAGGGAGGGAGGCAAGACAGGGAGGTATGATGTAGGAGGCACGAGGGAGATGTGAAGGAGAGAGGTGGGAGGTAGGTGAGAGAGAGAGAGAGGCTAGAGTGTGGGGGGTATGATTGAGAATGTGCAAAGGAGAGAGAAAGAGAGAGTGGGAGGTAAGGGAGGAAGGCATGATGAAGGAGGTGCAAGGGAGGAAGGTAAGAGAGAGAGAGACAGACAGACAGAGAGGGAGGGAGGGAGGAGGTACAAGTGAGGGAGGAACTGAGGGAGACTGGTAAGGAAGGGAGTGAGGGAAGAGAAGGACATAAATGAGAAACATGAAGTGAAGGGGAAAAAGAGAAAGAGAATTTAAGGGAGAGATGGAGAACATGGATAATAGTGACGAGGAGAGAGAGAGAGAGAGAGAGAGAGAGAGAGAGAGAGAGAGAGAGAGAGAGAGAGAGACGCTGCTTGAAGCATATCGATCAAGCCTAAGGCCAGTCTGTCTCTGAGGGTTGTGCAGGAGAAAGCAGAGATGAGGAATACGAAAAGAGAGATAGAAAGAGAGAGAGGGACAGACAGAGTCAAGGGAGAGAGAATAATGCAGAAATAAAGAGAGATGACTATCTCGTTAAGCTTAATCGCTGAGTTCTACAATAAAGAGCCCTGCCGTGAGCTGTTGAGCTCTATAATACTGAGCCCTGCCGTGAGCTGTTGAGCTCTATAATACTGAGCCCTGTCGTGAGCTCTAAACACTATCATTTAGAGCCCTTCATAGCTGTAAAGCCCGTGTCGCTGTGGTCTTGTAATTTCCTGTCAGTGTTGACACGCAATCATAAGCACGAAGCTTATAACGATTATGCTGCTATTATTATTATTGTTATTATTATTATTATTATTATTATTATTATTATTATAAATAGTTGTTTTAGTAGTAAAAGTAATAGTAACAGTAGCAATAATAATAATAATAAATAAAATTAAATGATACTGTGTTATCATTATTGAAGATATCAATGATTGCATCATCTCTCTCTCTCTCTCTCTCTCTCTCTCTCTCTCTCTCCTCTCTCTCTCTCTCTCTCTCTCTCTCTCTCTCTCTCTAGACTGCAAGATCTTCAACTATCAGACTTTCCCATGTAATCCATGATAAAGCTAGCTTATTTTTCTTTATTTTCTCCTCACGTAGCCTTGCTTACATTATGCAAATGTGTTCACCGTCTTATAAAACTTCTTGGCGCTGGACAAAGCTGGTCACTTTTTCTTAGCAAAGCTAGGTATTAATTTGTGTATGTTTTAAGAGATGAAAGATGGAAGTAAGCATGGTGATGATGATGAGGGAGAGGAGGAGGAAGAGGTTTGGAGGAGAGGGAGAAGAAAGGAGAGAAGAGGAAGACTCAAAAAGAAGAAGAATCGTTGCTTTTACTGAAGATTATTGTAGCTAATGTCATAGGGACGAACGATTCACTGTGTAATATGCAGGTGCGTTCCAGATATCGTAGGTGCTTTTCTACACTAAGGATGATAAGTCCCTCACTTCTAACCTCTCTCTCTCTCTCTCTCTCTCTCTCTCTCTCTCTCTCTCTCTCTCTCTCTCTCTCTCTCTCTCTCTCCATTCAGATCATCCCAGAGCTTTATTCTATAGTCAATATTTTGGTGTGTGTTGGATACAAGAAGAAACGCAATAACGGCACCAGAAATGGTCTTCTGTATCAGGTATCCCTCCCAAGAAGGTATTAAGACAGTGAAGATAGTACTGGCGTTAATTCTACTGTATAAACATCAGGAAATAAAAGGGATGTGAATAACGTGCTGAAAATACCTCACCTAGACAGAATTTCCGTCGAGAATAAAAGTTGTTCAGAATCCGAATTAAAAAAAAAAAGCCAGAAAATATTTGAGTGGGTGGTTGAACTCTCCAAGAAATGTCGTGGAATTAAAGTGAATATTTAAAAATAAATTAAAAGGGTAGATGAATGAGATGTAAGAGTCAGTTGTGAGTAGGAAATGCTTAACGTTAGTGACTTGACTTACTAAAGAAAAGGTTATGTTGTATTGGGTTTGAGAAGGCTCTGTTTAGCATGGGCCAGTAAGCCTAGATTGCATCGGTGATGGTGCCACATAGTGAACACGTTTAAGAGGAGGTTAACTGCAGGGCGACCCTTTGTTTTTGTTTTTTCAAAGTTCACACTGAATGTCAAAATACATATTGACTGTCAGAAGTGTAGTGAACCAAGGTCGAGACTGTCTGTAGAATTATACTAGTGACAGCAGTAACAGCCTTGCTCTCTCTCTCTCTCTCTCTCTCTCTCTCTCTCTCTCTCTCTCCCTCCAGTTTTCTCCCGCATGCCTTAAGCATCTTCACCTTTAGTGTGATGGATATTGAATATGGATAAGCAGCCCTAAAAAAGAAATACCTGTATGCCTTTGTATACATTTTCTTTTCCTGTGTGTGTAGTATTTCTGAATTTACGTAAGGAAAATGTTGGCCTAATACGGTGGTGGATCAGGAACCACTAACTTAAGAACCAAACAATAGAAGAACATTGCAGTAGGTCTACTGGCACATGCTAAGTAGGCCTCCCTCACACTAATCCCTTCTCACATACACACTAAACAGTGTATGTAGATAAATTAGACTTGCAACACTTGGGTATTTTTATTGTGTGGCGCAACGTTTCCTCAATAAAGATACCCAAGTGTTGCACAAGTGTCTGAGTTATTAACAAAACAGTGTAGAATTTGATCATACGTAATGAAAAGAATACATGGAAATGTGAAGCGAAGGCAGCTTCCCGTCATGGCATGCGGCAATGTGAAGCCAAGACAACAGTGGTCCCCAGAGCCATGGCATGCGGGAATCTGAAGCCAAGGCAACAGTGAACCTCACGGTATGTAGGAATTGCAACCACAACATAAAACGTCTAGGACGTCATGTTGTTTTTGAGCGAGCTTGAAATAACAGCTAGGAAAGCAAAGTTTGTTCAGGCTTCAAGAGGAAACAGGGGAGCCAGAGGAGGCGAGGATAGATGGGGATGAGGACCGTATCCTTGTCAAGGGTAAAGTTCAGTGGTTGCAGGCGGCACTTGTATCCTTGTCAAGGCTAAAGTCCAGTGGTTGCAGGCGGCACTTGTATCCTTGTCAAGGGTAAAGTCCAGTGGTTGCAGGCGGCACTTGTATCCTTGTCAAGGGTAAAGTTCAGTGGTTGCAGGCGGCACTTGTATCCTTGTCAAGGGTAAAGTCCAGTGGTTGCAGGCGGCACTTGTATCCTTGTCAAGGGTAAAGTTCAGTGGTTGCAGGCGGCACTTGTATCCTTGTCAAGGCTAAGTCCAGTGGTTGCAGGCGGCACTTGTATCCTTGTCAAGGGTAAAGTCAGTGGTTGCAGGCGGCACTTGTATCCTTGTCAAGGGTAAAGTCCAGTGGTTGCAGGCGGCACTTGTATCCTTGTCAGGGTAAAGTCCAGTGGTTGCAGGCGGCACTTGTATCCTTGTCAAGGGTAAAGTCCAGTGGTTGCAGGCGGCACTTGTATCCTTGTCAAGGGTAAAGTCCAGTGGTTGCAGGCGGCACTTGTATCCTTGTCAAGGGTAAAGTCAGTGGTTGCAGGCGGCACTTGTATCCTTGTCAAGGGTAAAGTCAGTGGTTGCAGGCGGCACTTGTATCCTTGTCAAGGCTAAAGTCCAGTGGTTGCAGGCAGCACTTGTATCCTTGTCAAGGGTAAAGTCCAGTGGTTGCAGGCGGCACTTGTATCCTTGTCAAGGGTAAAGTCCAGTGGTTGCAGGCGGCACTTGTATCCTTGTCAAGGGTAAAGTCCAGTGGTTGCAGGCGGCACTTGTATCCTTGTCAAGGGTAAAGTCCAGTGGTTGCAGGCAGCACTTGTATCCTTGTCAAGGGTAAAGTCCAGTGGTTGCAGGCGGCACTTGTATCCTTGTCAAGGGTAAAGTCAGTGGTTGCAGCGGCACTTGTATCTTGTCAAGGTAAGTCAGTGGTTGCAGGCGGCACTTGTATCCTTGTCAAGGGTAAAGTCCAGTGGTTGCAGGCAGCACTTGTATCCTTGTCAAGGGTAAAGTCCAGTGGTTGCAGGCGGCACTTGTATCCTTGTCAAGGGTAAAGTCCAGTGGTTGCAGGCGGCACTTGTATCCTTGTCAAGGGTAAAGTCCAGTGGTTGCAGGCGGCACTTGTATCCTTGTCAAGGGTAAAGTCCAGTGGTTGCAGGCGGCACTTGTATCCTTGTCAAGCGTAAAGTCCAGTGGTTGCAGGCAGCACTTGTATCCTTGTCAAGGGTAAAGTCCAGTGGTTGCAGACGGCACTTGTATCCTTGTCAAGGGTAAAGTCCAGTGGTTGCAGGCGGCACTTGTATCCTTGTCAAGGGTAAAGTCCAGTGGTTGCAGGCGGCACTTGTATCCTTGTCAAGGGTAAAGTCCAGTGGTTGCAGGCAGCACTTGTATCCTTGTCAAGGGTAAAGTCCAGTGGTTGCAGGCGGCACTTGTATCCTTGTCAAGGTAAAGTCCAGTGGTTGCAGGCGGCACTTGTATCCTTGTCAAGGGTAAAGTCCAGTGGTTGCAGGCGGCACTTGTATCCTTGTCAAGGGTAAAGTTCAGTGGTTGCAGACGGCACTTGTATCCTTGTCAAGGGTAAAGTCCAGTGGTTGCAGACGGCACTTGTATCCTTGTCAAGGGTAAAGTCCAGTGGTTGCAGACGGCACTTGTATCCTTGTCAAGGGTAAAGTCCAGTGGTTGCAGGCGGCACTTGTATCCTTGTCAAGGGTAAAGTCAGTGGTTGCAGACGGCACTTGTATCCTTGTCAAGGGTAAAGTCCAGTGGTTGCAGACGGCACTTGTATCCTTGTCAAGGGTAAAGTCCAGTGGTTGCAGGCGGCACTTGTATCCTTGTCAAGGGTATAGTCCAGTGGTTGCAGGCGGCACTTGTATCCTTGTCAAGGGTAAAGTCCAGTGGTTGCAGGCGGCACTTGTATCCTTGTCAAGGGTAAAGTCCAGTGGTTGCAGGCGGAACTTGTATCCTTGTCAAGGGTAAAGTCCAGTGGTTGCAGACGGCACTTGTATCCTTGTAGACAAAAAAGGTTTGTCAGACTTTAGTGTAGTATTTAGGTATTCTGTATGACAGTGTTTGGCTTCATTTTCCAGCAATTTCGGGTCAGTCTTGAGGAAGTCTGTAGACTAAGCGATAAGCTTAAGAAGAATAAGTGGGAAATAAAGAATGATATATAAATAAAGATTCAAGACAGCAATAAAGGGTTTTATTATGCCCAAGTGACGTCCTCGGTTTGTGCTCCCTGTTGCTGGAGGTAATAAAGCAACGAGAAATACGAGTAAAGACACTCTGAGTAGTATGGAAAGTTAAACGTCGTCTTAAGTAAACTTTCTATACAGTTTATATCTTTATTCTAGCTTTGCTGCAGCTGTCAGTAATAACATTAGCTTCTTAAATAAAGTGTCCATACTGTTTATAGCTTCTTTATTCTAGCTTTGCTGCAGCTGTCAGTAATAACATTAGCTGGGATCGAAAGTTAATCAGGCGTTCCGAAGTTTTTTTTTTTTAACAACGTTGAGCAAAATTCGGCTGATAACCAGTTAACTACTGTTTATGGGAGAAAAAATACACTATGTGCACAGCAGTTTATTGTTAAGTGAATTTGGCAGTTTAAACTCCGATACTCTCCACACCTCTCCTAAACTGTCTGAGTTTTTTCTTAAAAAAGCAGAGTTAAAGTTTGACGGTACGAATGTTGTAAAGAATTACTGTGTGTATACTGAACGTGTTGGAATTAGAACAGCGTTTGTAAAAAAAATACTCGAGAATATACGTGTGGATCATTTACAGAGAGATACTCAGGAATATACGTGTGGATCATTTACAGAGATACTCAGGAATATACGTGTGGATCATTTACAGAGATATACTCAGGAATATACGTGTGGATCATTTACAGAGAGATATTCAGGAATATACGTGTGGATCATTTACAGAGAGATATTCAGGAATATACGTGTGGATCATTTACAGAGAGATATTCAGGAATATACGTGTGGATCATTTACAGAGAGATACTCAGGAATATACGTGTGGATCATTTACAGAGATACTCAGGAATATACGTGTGGATTAATTTACAGAGATATACTCAGGAATATACGTGTGGATCATTTACAGAGAGATACTCAGGAATATACGTGTGGATCATTTACATTGAGATACTCAGAAATATACGTGTGGATCATTTACAAAGAGATACTCAGGAATATACGTGTGGATCATTTACAGAGAGATACTCAGGAATATACGTGTGGATCATTTACATTGAGATACTCAGGAATATACGTGTGGATCATTTACAGAGAGATGTACAGGAATATAGGTATACAGTACGTTGTAGTGACGCAAAGTACAACGAGAGAGATGTAAGTATTATGCATCTCTTTCCCGGCTAGAAATTCTCTTCACCCGACGCTCTCTTCCCAGGCCGAATTTCTTTTTCCCCTAGTGTATTGAGAGTTCCATAAATTTAAAATATATTCTTATTGAACGCTTGACTCACTATGCAATACGTGATGATGATGATTAATAATAATTATAAGAAGAATATAAGAATATATATATATATATATATATATATATATATATATATATATATATATATATATATATATGTGTGTGTTGTGTGTGTGTGTGTGTGTGTGTGTGTGTGTGTGTGTATTGACATTATTATTTGGTCTTCATTGTCCTTTAGATGTGTTCAAGTTTTTCATGGACTCACTCGCTGCTGACTCAGTTATTTTTCTTATCAAATGCCACCTGGTTTTGTGTGTATGTGATATTTTCGTCTTTCCAGTTTGTAGTGTGGCTGTGGATCTACATGTGTTGGAACTGGATTCAAGTTCCCAGTTTAGTGTGGGTGTGGTTTCTTGTATTCTGGGACTGGGTTGAACTTTCCTGTGTACCTCACTCTCATCGCGTGTTACACGCAGTGGGTATGATAAAGCTCATGGAGCAGGGGGAGAGAGAGGACCTAGTAGCGACCAGTGAAGAGGTGGGGCCAGGAGCTATGAATCGACCCCTGCAACCACATTAGGTGAGTATACACACACACACACACACACAAGGGTAACAGAAATAAAGAGAAGGCCAGGGTGAACCCTTGGTGTAGAGAGGCCAAAACCAAGTGTACTAGAGAATGGAAGAAGTACAGAAGGCAAAGGATCCAGGAGAATAAAGAAAGTAGTCTTAGAGCCAGAAACGAATAAGCACAGGTAAGAAGAGAGGCCCAACGGTAATACGAAAATGACATAGCAGCGAAACCTAAATCTGACCCGAAGCTGTTGTACAGCCACATCAGAACGAAAAAGACCGTCAAGGACCAGGTAATCAGGCTGAGGAAGGAAGGAGGGGAGATCACAAGAAACGATCGTGAAGTATGTGAGGAGCTCAACATGAGATTCAAAGAAGTGTTCACAGAGGAGACAGAAGAGACCCCAGAAAGACGAAGAGGTGGTATACACCTTCAAGTGTTGGACACAATACATACAACCGAGGAAGAGGGGAAGAGGCTGCTAAGTGAGTTAGATACCTCAAAGGCAATGAGGCCGGATAACATCTCTCCGTGGGTCCTGAGAGAGGGAGCAGAGGCGCTATGTGTACCACTAACAACAATCTTCAACTCATCTATAGAAACAGGGCGACTACCTGAGGTATGGAAGACAGCAAATGTAGTCCCAATTTTTAAAAAAAGAGACACACAAAGCACTAAACTACAGACCAGTGTCACTGACATGTATAGTATGCAAAGTCATGGAGAAGATTATCAGGAGAAGAGTGGTGGAGCACCTAGAAAGGAATGAGCATATCAAAGACAGCCAGCATGGTTTCAGGGATGGGAAATCCTGTCACAAACCTGCTGGAGTTCTATGACAGGGTGACAGCAGTAAGACAAGAGAGAGAGGGGTGGATAGATTTCATATTCTTGGACTGTAAGAAGGCGTTTGACACAGTTCCACACAAGAGACTAGTGCAGAAGCTGGAGGACCAGGCAGGGATAACAGGGAAGGCACTACAATGGATCAGGGAATACCTGTCAGGAAGACAGCAGCGAGTCATGGTACGTGTCGAGACGTCAGAGTGGGGGCCTGTGACGAGCAGGGTTCCACAGGGGTCAGTCCAAGGACCGGTGCTGTTCTTGATATTTGTGAACGACATGACGGAAGGAATAGACTCCGAAGTGTCTCTGTTTGCAGATGATGTAAAGTTGATGTGAAGAATTCAATCGGACGAGGACCAGGCAGAACTACAAAGGGATCTGGACAGGCTGCAGGCCTGGTCCAGCAACTGGCTCCTGGAGTTCAACCCCACCAAATGCAAAGTCATGAAGATTGGGGAAGGGCAAAGAAGACCGCAGACGGAGTACAGCCTAGGGGGACAGAGACTACAAACCTCACTCAAGAAAAAGGATCTTGGGGTGAGTATAACACCGAGCATCTCCTGAAGGCGGACATCAACCAAATAACTGCTGCAGCATACGGGCGCCTAGCAAACCTAAGAACAGCATTCCGACATTTTAATAAGGAATCGTTCTAGGCCCTGTACACTGTTTACGTTAGGCCCATACTGGAATATGCAGCACCAGTTTGGAACCCACACCTAGCCAAGTACGTAAGGAAACTGGAGAAAGTGCAAAGGTTTGCAACTAGACTGGTCCCGGAGCTAAGGGGTATGTCCTGCGAGGAGAGGTTAAGAGAAATCGACCTGACGACACTGGAGGACAGGAGAGATAGGGAGGATATGATAACGACATACAAAATACTGAGAAGAATAGACAAGGTGGACAGAGACAGGATGTTCCAGAGATGGGACACAGCAACAAGGGATCACAGTTGGAAGTTGAAGACTCAGATGAATCACAGGGATGTTAAAAAGTATTCAGTCACAGAGTTGTCAGGAAGTGGAATAGTCTAGGAAGTGATATAGTGGAGGCAGGATCCATACATAGCTTTAAGAAGAGGTATGATAAAGCTCATGGAGCGGGAAGAGTGATCTAGTAGCGGCCAGCGAAGAGGCGGTTCCAGGAGTTGTGAATCGACCCCTGCAACCACAACTAGGTGAGTACACACACACACACACATACAACAGGCCTAGTGTCTAATTGACATGTGCCTAGGACAAAATGGTAACTAACTAACTAACACACACACTTCCTGAGTATGCAGCACCAGTTTGGAACCCACACCTGGTCAAGCACGTCAAGAAATTAGAGAAAGTGCAAATGTTTGTAACAAGACTAGTCCCAGAGCTAAGGGGATTGTCCTACGAAGAAAGGTTAAGGGAAATCGGCCTGACGACACTAGAGGACAGGAGGGTTAGGGGAGACATGATAACGACATATAAAATACTGCGAGGAATAGATAAGGTGGACAGAGACAAGATGTTCCAGAGAGGGGACACAGAAACAAGGGGACACAATTGGAAGTTGAAGACTCCTATGAGTCAAAGGGATGTTAGGAAGTATTTCTTCAGTCATAGAGTTGTCAGGAAGTGGAATAGCCTAGAAAGCGACATAGTGGAGGCAGGAACCATACATAGTTTTAAGACTAAGTTTGATAAAGCTCATGGAGCAGGGAGAGAGAGGACCTAGTAGCAATTAGTGAAGAGGCGGGGCCAGGAGCTATGAATCGACCCCTGCAACCACAAATAGGTGAGTACAAATAGGTGAGTACACACACAGCACACCAGGCCCACGCAGTAAGAGTTGCTATTGAATATACAAAGAATAGGTTATGTGGTAATCTTGCTCAGTCTCCCCTCACAGCTGTTGACACTCTCTCTCTCTCTCTCTCTCTCTCTCTCTCTCTCTCTCTCTCTCTCTCTCTCTCTCTCTGTCTCTCTCCTCTCACACTCACACAACACACACCTAGTAAAAACCAGTGAAAAGGCGGGGCCAGGAGCTGTGACTCGACCCCTGCAACCACAACACACACACACACACACACACACACACACACACACACACACACACACACACACACACACACACACACACACATATATATATATATATATATATATATATATATATATATTATAGTCTATATGTTGATATATATATATATATATATATTATATATTATATATATATATATATATATATATATATATATATATATATATATATATATATATATATATATTATATATATATATCAACACTGCGACTAGCCAAGAACTCGAACCCATGTCGTTTGGCCCGCCTCATGGTGAGCGAAAACCATATGACGCTCTAACCCACAGGACCACTAAATCCTACAAAAATCATGTGGGAAGTACAGTGCCTGTACTCTGAAGAAGGGGTGTTGATATGTTGCAGTTTTTTAACTGTATTGTAGGCACGCCTTTGGCAATACAGTGATGGAGTGAATAATGATGAAAGTGTTTCTTCTTTCTGTGGGTCACCCTGCCTCGGTATATATATACAAGACAAGCCACGGGGGATGGAAATCTTCACCTTAAGATCTTTCACACGTCTTCCTTCGTCATTAGAAACTATGCAACGTTGCATAGCATGTTGCATACATACACAAAACAGAGGAGCTATACAGTAGGCCTACTGGCCTGTGATAGGCTGTCATATAATCATGGTTGGGGTTACTTTTGCTGCAGTAACGGTGTGTATGTCAGTGATGAAGTACATCTGTACGCTGTCATCCTTTTTAAAGTCAGTATTTCACTGTTAATAAGAGAGTGCGATAGGTCCCTGTTACACGAACCTTAAACAGTGATTATCCCACTGTTTTGTAGAGTGCCAATGGTGGCTCCCCGTTTTTTGTTTACACTTCTATTGGCATTGTAGTTCTTAGAATTTGCTAATATTTTTATTAATAGACTGAATTCTAACCTACTCTGAGCTAACCTATCTTTATGTAGCCTGACTGTACCTATCCTAACCAGAGCTATTGTATCCTAATCTAACCTGTTTTTTACCTAATCTAAGTTAACCTGTCTTAGCCTATCTTTACCGAATCTAGTTTAACATATCCTAAACTAGTCTATCCTAACCTGTCCTAAACTATATTTATCAAATCTAACTTAACCTATCCTAACTTAAACTAATCTTTCCCAGCCTAATTTACCCTTTCCTAACTTAAACTAATCTTTCCTAACCTAATTTAAACCCTGTCCTAACTTGAATAATCTTCCCTAACCTAATTTAAACCCTGTCCTAACTTGAATAATCTTTCCCAACCTAATTTACCCTGTCCCAACTTAAATCTTTCCTCACCTAATTTGCCCAATCCTAATTTAACTAATCTTTCCTAACTTAATTTTCCCTATCCAAGCTTAATTTTCCCTATCCTAACTTAACTAAGATATAACTCAAGTTCATCAGCCTCGAAAACAGTAACCCAAAAAAAATTAAAGACCTAAGACATTAGTAGCTGCCGCCATGCTGGATTCAACGTCGTGTCATCACATGTAAACAAACTGGCGACACCGTGAAAATAACGCCGTGACAGGAGTCTACCTAGCTGGAGGATCTTCCGGGAGTCAACGCCCCCGCTAAACAGTCTTTGACCAGGCCTCCCAGTGGATCAGGCTGTTACTGCTGGCCACACGTAGTCCAACGTACCAACCACAGCCCCTTGACTGGTGGTCACTCCGTTGGTGGGGTAGGGGGGTTGTTGAGGGAAAATAAACGACTCTATAACCTCTCTTAAATGTTTAAAAAAAGAGATGACATCAAGTGGACAATAAAATTTTAGTCTTGAGAAAGGCAGGATTTGGAATACCGCGGTCTACTGACCTCTTAAGTGACCTCATGAGGGGAGGGGGTTATATTGATGCTGGGGAAGGGTTTTTGATCCGAGGAAAAGGAGCTGCCATATGATCTTCCCCCCCTCTTCCACAGTGCTGATTTAGCACCAACCCTCTCCAGGTATACTCCAGGTATACCCAAAATATAGTGTTCATGCAATTGGGTAGCGCACTTTGTTTTTCTTGTCCCAGGTATTCAGGGAAAATGATACTTTTTAATCCCCTCAGCTTGCCCGGGGAAAGAATACTTTCTTCCCAACTCACAGTTGGGATTAGTTAAGTGATGCTGGAGACTATGAAACACTGGCGAGTCTTGTGGAACAGTGTGTGTACTCACCTATTTGTGGTTGCAGGGGTCGATTCATAGCTCCTGGCCCCTCCACTTCACTGATCGCTACTAGGTCCTCTCTCTAGCTCCATGAGCTTTATCATACCTCTTCTTTAAGCTATGTATGGATCCAGCATCCACTATATCATTTCCTACACTATTCCACTTCATGACAACTCTGTGACTAAAGAAATACTTCCTAACGTCCCTGTGATTCATCTGAGTCTTCCACTTCCAATTGTGACCCCTTGTTGCTGTGTCCCATCTCTGGAACATCCTGTCTCTGTCCACATTGTTAATTTCTCCCAGTATTTTATATGTCGTTATCATAACTCCCCTATCTCTCCTGTCCTCCAGTGTCGTCATGTCGATTTCCCTTAACCTCTCTTCGAATGACATACCCCTTAGCTCCAGGACTAGTCTTGTTGCAAACTTTTGCACTTTCTCTAATTTCCTTACATGCTTGGCTAGGTGTGGGTTCCAAACTGGTGCTGCATACTCCAATACAGACCTGACATACACGGTATACAGGGTCCTGAACGATTCCTTATTGAGATGTCGGAATGCTATTCTTAGGTTTTAATGTGCGCCTCAGGAGATGTGCCCGGTGTTATACTCACCCCAAGATCATTTCCTTGAGTGAGGTTTGTAGTCTCTGACCCCCTTCCCCAATCTTCATGACTTTGCACTTGGCGGGGTTGAACTCCAGGAGCCAGTTGCTGGACCAGTCCTGTAGCCTGTCAAGATCCCTTTGTAGTTCTGCCTGGTCTTCGTCCGATTGAATTCTTCTCATCAACTTCACATCATCTGCAAACAGGGACACTTCTGAGTCTATTCCTTCCGTCATGTCGTTCACATATACCAAAAACAGCACCGGTTCTAGGACTGACCCCTGTGGCACCCTGCTCGTTTGTGTATGTGTGTGTGTGTGTGTGTGTGTGTACTCATTTGTAATTGCATGAAGATACTTTCGGAACTAGATCACATGAAGATACTTTCAGAATTACATCACATAAAGATAGCAAAAAAAATCGGGGGACTTAGAGTAGTAAAGTTGCACAATTCCCGGGAAGTTCTTAGCACCGCCTGCGAAAAGTTGTCAAGACACTCATTAAGAGAAATAACTCTTGATGTTTTAAATATTTATGTCACGTGCTGAGACCCGCCCTTCACCGCCTCGTCCTAAGTGAACGTAACGAACGTATTATTTCCACTGATTTTAAGCGGCTGTGGAGTCTTTTCCTCTCTCTCTCCCCACTGCCAGACGTTACTCATCCTGTTGCAGTATATATATATTGGCATGTTTTTTGAGCTTAAACATCTTATCCTAAAACAAACACACACACACACAAACACACACACACACACACAGCCCCGGTGGCCTGGTGGCTAAAGCTCTCGCTTCACGCACGGAGGGCCCGGGTTCAATTCCCGGCGGGGCGGAAACATTTCGAAGTGTTTCCTTACACACACACGCACACACATCACACACACACATACAACAGGCCTAGTGTCTAATCGACATGTGCCTAGGACAAAATGGTAAGTAACACACACATACATACGTGCCTGACGTCTGTCAGGCACGTATGTATGTTCTTATCTTACAGATAAGAACAGAGAAATGTTATCTTTGTGCTGTGTCTTGGAGTGGAAAAAATTGAGTATACATTGTGTATAGAGGCAGCTGTAATGTATACCCTAGTATATTCCTGGTCACAGTCAGGTTGTATGCTGCGAGTCAGGATTGTAGCCTCCATAGGGGGAAGACTGGAGATCATACGAGATTTGTATTAACTTTAGTTTAAAACGTGATGATTTCTGTATCTAAGTGATTCTTCGTAAGGTTTTCATAATGTTAAGTAATGTTTATTTATACCTAGCACTTATTTTTCCCCTCCAGACTTAGGGACGTGTCTTTGGAGAGGACAGTCGAAGTTACCAGTGGAGCGGAGCCTCAGACTACCTCGTGAGGTAGTCTGAGTTGGGACACTTGCTTATTACCTGGAGTTTACCTGGAGAGGGTTTCGGGGGTCAACGTCTCCGCGGCTCGGTCTGAGACCAGGCCTCATGATAGATCAGGATCTGATCAACCAGGCTGTTACTGCTGGCCGCACGCAAACTGACGTACGAACCACAGCCCGGTTGGTCGTGAAGTATACACCTGTGCTCTTGTAAGCAATTTGTCCATATCACCATGCCATTAACAACCTCAAATTCAACTGAGTTGATTTCGGGTAACTGATACGTAGTTTGGCACTAAACTAGAAGCTATTAGGTGAGTAGGACTGATTTTAACTTGATCTTAAATCTATCACTATCTTATGCTATCTTTGACCTACCTTACTTATGATGAAGAATTAGGCACATGTGCAACATCTGGGTGTCTTTATTTGTAGACGTTTCGCCCTCCAGTGGCTTTATCAATACAAATTCAAGGACATAATGGGAAGACTGTAGAACTCTATACAAAAGACGAGGTAATCAGTCCCTCAACCTTGGAGATGGTGAAGAGCACCAAAGCCTTGTTTTTTTCTTCCTCGGCTCTGCCTTGGAGTATCTTGCGCTATCTTTATGGATGTTATCTTGCTTTCACCCTTATCTTTCTTCTGGTGTATTTCTGTTCCTACTGGTTGATTCTGTGATGCCTTGTTATCGTGACTCTTACTTGCTGTTAATTTTATGTATTTGGGTCTGCTATCTTATTTTATTTTGCTTATGCTATCTTGTGTTTATGTAATGTGTGTGTCTGCTGAGTTCCCCGTGGAGGTGGGTCGTGTCTGCTGAGTTCCCCGTGGTGGTGGGACGTGTCTGCTGAGTTCCCCGTGAAGGTGGAACGTGTCTGCTGAGTCTCCCGTGGAGGTGGGACGTGTCTGCTGAGTCCCCCGTGGAGGAGGGACGTGTCTGCTGAGTCCCCCGTGGAGGCTGGTCGTGTCTGCTGAGTCCCCCGTGGAGGCTGGTCGTGTCTGCTGAGTCCCCCGTGGAGGCTGGTCGTGTCTGCTGAGTCCCCCGTGGAGGCTGGTCGTGTCTGCTGAGCCCGAATCTTCATAGGGAATGACTGAGAGAATCCATTACTATAATGATTCTTTTGTGCAGACTATAGCAGACGAGAGGACGGGTTGAATGCTGCTCCTCATGGTGCTCGTATAATGTCCATTGCTACTCAGAGAACGTTTTAATTCCTTGTCTTCCCTCCCGTGTAACATCTGTTTTCCAATTCTCTCTTCCTTCGCTCCGGCATCGGCCAGAGAGCCGTGGTCCCGGCTCTTCCTCCAGCGGAAGGCCTCGCTCAGGTGACCAAAAGCTCCAGCTGCGGGGCATCGTATGACTTTAGACCCGCGTCAGTAAACACTTGTCCTGTTTCCTGACAAACCTTACCGAACCTAAATCTTGGTGGCCCTGGTGGTCCCACCTGCTGCTAGCTTCTTTTTAATATCCATTTTTTTTCAACGCCTCTTCCTGTCACCTCATACACCTGGGGATCAGCTGGTGGGACCATGTGGTCGACTTTTCAACTATTCAACTGATGCCCCAAGTTGAATACTCCATACCACAGGTTGAAAATACTTCAGGCCTTATAATACATACATATATATATATATATATATATATATATATATATATATATATATATATATATATATATATATATATATATATATATATATATATATATATATATTTCTGAGAAAGAGAGAAGGGAGATGAGAGGAAGATAGAAATAAATAAGGAGGTAGGGAGTAGAGCATGTGGAGAGACACGGGCAGATTGTTTCATTCATGAGAGGGCCAGGACCAGGCCAGGGCCAGGCAAGGGGTAGACTGGCCAGTGGTACCACTATGAACAATACCAGAACAGTATCAGTGGGCGGGAAGGAATATCCTCTATATATATTTAACGTTCCTCGGAAGCTTCTCTGTCTCTGTCTGCCTCTCTCTCTCTCTCTCTCTCTCTCTCTCTCTCTCTCTCTCTCTCTCTCTCTCTCTCTCTCTCTCTCTCTCTCTCTCTCTCTCTCTCTCTCTCTCTCTCTCTCTCTCTCCTAGGTACGCTTAACACCCAGGTCTTGCATGTAGCGCACCGGCTGCTCTCTTTACTAAGACCTCTGAAAGATTTCCACACATGCAAATCCTCAGACGAAATACTCATTCCGAGGTTCAACAAAAACATTAGCGGCAAAGACAAGACTCGAGTGCAGAGCTGGCTTTTATTGAGCTCTACATAGAGCTCCGCTTTTTAACAGCTCTTGTAGAAATCTACGTAGAGCCCTTTGTAGAACTAGTTCAAGTTAAACCATTCTTCAGGCGAGATACGACCTTTACGGTGCAGCGCCTCTCCTCTAATATAATAATAATAATTATAACAATAATAATTACAACACTAATAATATCTATACAATAATAATATATGTACAATAATAATAATAATAATATATGTACAAGAATAATAATAATATTTGTTCGCTAACAGCAATAATAATATCTGTACAACTACAATAATAATAATAATTAATAATATCAGTTTAAGGTTTGTGACCTCAGGTCAACAACAGTGTTTAGAGTGGCTGTTAGCTTCAGTAACGTCGTAATAACGGAAGCATTGGTAACTGCTGGTGGATAATGGTTGGAGAAGTGCTTACCATTGAGTGCAGGGGAGCTGGTGTAATGGTCTCGGACCACTTCTTTCTTTAAGAGTCCTCGATGCCGTGCTCAGCTCCTGAGAGGACCGTTATGCTATGTTGTTCCTTCCAGGATTTTAGAATGATATAAATCCTAGGGAGAGAGTTTTTTTGCGGCGAGAAAGTTGAAATCCCGTAAGTAACTATTCTTTATTTATTGTGGGCTAAATTAGTAATCTTGAGATTTAATTACACTCTTATAATAATAATAATAATAATAATGTCTTTATTTCTACAAGTACATGTACAAGGTATACAGGCCTAGCTGACATCAATGACATACTACTATATAGAAAGCCGCTGGTTATGCTGAGCATTTCAGGCAAATTAGGTCAATTTTGTCCCCAGGATGCGACCCACACCAGTCGACTAACACCCAGGTACCTATTTTACTGATAGGTAAACAGAGGCAGCAGGTGTCTTAAGGAAACACGTGCAGGGGTTTAAACTGTGTCTTATTCGTGTTTATTTTACGGAAGATGGGATCAGAAATCGCCGAGATCACGAAGCTGGCAATCCACGAGGGCCTACGAGATGGGGGACTTGCAAAAAAAATAGTGGTATGAGATTACGGGACGGGGCCGGGAGCTGGGATTCGACCCCCCCAGCAACCTCAAACTGGCGAGTACAAGTTGAAGAATGAGAAACTTGAGCAATATTTGGGAATCTGTATTAAGGAAACGTTTCGCCAGCCAGTGACTTCAGTCTAATACAGAGAAGAACTGTGGAAGATGAGGAGTTTGAGGTAATCAGTCCCTCACCCTGGAGTCCATGTGTTGAGTCCATTAATCTCGAAAAAAAAGCTACATTTGATGGACTCCAGGATGAGGGACTGATTACCTCAAACTCCTCCTCTTCTTCCACTGTTCTTCTCTGTATTAGACTGAAGAAACCATTGGCGGGCGAAACGTTTCATCAATACTGATTCCCAAATGTTGCACAAGTGTCCCATTCTTCAACTTGTCAGTTTTCTACACCATTTATATTACAGGAGTACAAGCCACGCCACTCAGAGTACAAGCCACGCCATTCAGAGTACAAGCACGCCACTCAAAGTACAAGCACGCCACTCAGAGTACAAGCCACGCACTCAGAGTACAATCAGTTTATCTCCCTTCCAATACTCTGTAGTTTTAAAGACGGTGTCCTCTTGTATTTTTCCTACCCTTTCCCCATTGAGCTCATGTGTCCTCTGACATTTGCGGAGGACAGTCCGAGGGGACTCGAGGGTAAAGGTGTCATCAGAGTCCAGGGAAAGGCACTCACAGAGCACCGCTCGCCACACAAGGAGAGCTTAATGCTCTTTTCTGGAACAAGATTTGGTCGTGTCCAGTCCATGTTATGACGAGATTAAATGAAAATCACTTTATGGCGAAATTGTTCATGTTGAGACAATTTTATTACGAAATTGTTCGTTTTAAAACAATTTTATTACCAAATTTGTCGTGTCTACATAAAGCCACTAACGCGTGTGTCCTCAAAACACACACACACACACACACACACACACACACACACACACATACAAACACACACACGACCAGCGAAGAGGCGAGGCCAGGAGCTGTGACTCGACCCTTGCAACCACAGACAGGTAAGTACGCATACACTAGAGGATCTTAGGCTATAATACATACATACTCTCTTCAAAGTTCAGGCATACTATATTTGAAACATACTGCCTTCAGAATGCATACATACTGCCTTCAAAATTCACACTGCCTTCAAAATACATTATGTATTTAGAGTACATACATACTGTTTTCAGAGTACTTACATATTGTCTTCAAAGTACATACTATCTTCAGAGTACCTACATATTGTCTTCTGAGTACCTACATACTGGCTTCAGAGTACCTACATGCTGTCTTCAGCGTACACACAGCCAGAACACTGTCTTAGCCAGAGTACAAACAGGAAGAACACTCAGTGTGTCTTCACCAAGAGTACACACGGAATACTGTGCCTTCACCACCAGAGTACACAGAGTACAGGCCCGTACTCGGGCGGGACTCAGCGACAAATCATCAAGGTACGAAATCTCTTGAAAATTAACACTGCAGAAAAGCAATTTCCAGGAAACAGACTGACGACCTTCCCTTCTAATCATGACCCTTGTCTGATGTTTTGCTCACTGCCATTTTGTTTCGTTCTGTTTTACCTCTGTCTCTCAGACTACGATGGTCCCTCTAGCTTTTGTTTTTTATCTCCTTCCCTCCTAGCTTTTGTTTTTTATCTCCTTCCCTCCTTCTAGCTTTTGTTTTTTATCTCCTTCCCTCCTTCTAGCTTTTGTTTTTTATCTCATTCCATCCTTCTAGCTTTTGTTTTTTTTATCTCCTTCCCTCCTTCTAGCTTTTGTTTTTTATCTCCTTCCCTCCTTCTAGCTTTTGTTTTTTATCTCCTTCCCTCCTTCTAGCTTTTGTTTTTATCTCCTTCCCTCCTTCTAGCTTTGTTTTTTATCTCCTTCCCTCCTAGCTTTTGTTTTTTATCTCATTCCCTCCTTCTAGCTTTTGTTTTTTATCTCCTTCCCTCCTTCTAGCTTTTGTTTTTTATATCCTTCCATCCTTCTAGCTTTTGTTTTTTTATCTCCTTCCCTCCTTCTAGCTTTTGTTTTTTATCTCCTTCCTTCCTTCTAGCTTTTGTTTTTTATCTCCTTCTAGCTTTTGTTTTTATCTCCTTCCCTCCTTCTAGCTTTGTTTTTTATCTCCTTCCCTCCTTCTAGCTTTTGTTTTTATCTCCTTCCCTTCTTCTAGCTTTTGTTTTTATCTCCTTCCCTCCTTCTAGCTTTTGTTTTTATCTCATTCCCTCCTTCTAGCTTTTGTTTTTATCTCCTTCCCTCCTTCTAGCTTTTGTTTTTATCTCCTTCCCTCCTTCTAGCTTTTGTTTTTATCTCCTTCCCTCCTTCTAGCTTTTGTTTTATCTCCTTCCCTCCTTCTAGCTTTTGTTTTTATGTCCTTCCCTCCTTCTAGCTTTTGTTTTATCTCCTTCCCTCCTTCTAGCTTTTGTTTTTTATCTCCTTCCCTCCTTCTAGCTTTTGTTTTTATTTCCTTCCCTCCTTCTAGCTTTTTTTATATCCTTCCCTCCTTCTAGCTTTTGTTTTTTATCTCCTTCCCTCCTTCTAGCTTTTGTTTTTATCTCCTTCCCTACTTCTAGCTTTTGTTTTTATCTCCTTCCCTCCTTCTAGCTTTTGTTTTTATCTCCTTCCCTTCTTCTAGCTTTTGTTTTTATTTCCTTCCCTCCTTTTAGCTTTTGTTTTTATCTCCTTCCCTCCTTCTAGCTTTTGTTTTTTTATCTCCTTCCCTCATTCTAGCTTTTTTTTATCTCCTTCCCTCCCTCTAGCTTTTCTTTTTATCTCCTTCCCTCCTAGCTTTTGTTTTTTATCTCCTTCCCTCCCTCTAACTTTTGTTTTTATCTGTCTCCCTCCTTCTAGCTTTTTTTTATCTCATTCCCTCCCTCTAGCTTTTGTTTTTGTCTCATTCCTCCTTCTAGCTATTGTTTTGTTTTATCTCCTCCCATCTAACTGTTGTTTCATCTCCCTTCAACTCCGCTCCTTCTCATTTTCCCACTCCTCTCCTTCACCGTTCAATCCCCTTCCATCATCATCACCACATCCACCCTTCTAACCTCCATCCCTCGTTTGATACTCCCACTCCCTCCCATCCCTCATGTTTCTCTCCCATTAAATTTCCTCTTACCTCATCCTCTTTCATCCTTATATTCCTCCCATCATCTTTCTCTCTCTCTCTCTCTCTCTCCTATCCTCCTCCTTGTTCCTCATTCCTCTTTTACTAGTACTCTTGTTATGAGGAAGTGGCTAAGAGTAGTTACTATTAGGTACTTGCATTACTAAATGCTAGTTCAATAACTGAACTATCAAGTGATTCACGGTAGCTTGTAAATCATTCACAGTATAAATTATTCATTGTAGCCTGTAAATCATTCACGGTAGCCTGCAAATTATCCACAGTAACCTGTAAATTCGTGTGTAATGTGATTTACAGAAATTTGGCATGACCATGGGAAACCCTCTCTCCCTTGGAATTCCTATCAAGTACTTGGTAACCATAAATCTTGAAGAAAAAAAATATCCTACCAATAATGACATAGGTTAAGCAAGGTTTGTCAGGAAACAGGACAAGTGTTGACATAGTTGAGATATGCTGCTGAGGACTGATGAGTGTAGTGTTACCTGTCAGTACTATAAGTTTAATAATAATAATAATAATAATAATTTTTCATTTGTTGAGTGGCTAGGGCTTTGAGGGAGGGCTGGGGGGTTTAACATTTACTGCAGCACCACTTGGTATATTCCAGCGGTCGTTGTTAGTATATACGAAGGCTCCCTCAGAAAAACACTATACAGCCGCCACATGTGTATGTGTGGGTGTGTATTCGAAGAAGCTGTTTCCTTGTGGCTCGCATACAAGTGGTCAGCTGCTGTGACTCTCTCCATGGAAAATACCCCGTGTGTGCACCCTGGGTGCACTTCAGAAGGGAGGGAGAGAGAGAAAGAGAGCAAAGAGCAACCCTCGTGTGTATGTACACCTGCCCTTTCTACCTTTTTTTCGCCTTTATACGCTAGCACAGTTGAAAAATATAAATTGTGCGAGTCACATTGCCGTCAGGGTAGGGTAGGTTGAAGCTGGTGAAAAGGGTGTTTTCTAGGGAATGGGCGAGACACCTGCCCCCTTTTCCTGGCCTTCAGACTGATTGCCTCCCCATGCCCAGGTGATGTTTGGGTCCTACTGGTTGAGAGGATTAATGTGAATATTATGTCGGTAATATATGTAGCTTCGATAACCGCACGAACGCGTCAGATGTTTACGTAACTAAACGCACAGCGTGCGTGCATACACGCACACGAGGATGCGGTTCGAACCATGAAACAGCTGAGACAATCTTGTAAGTGCTGTATAGCCCCCTGTGGTTTAACGGTTCCTCGTCAAGAATAAATACGGTTGATGTTAAGGAGTGACAAGTAGGGTTGATGGCACGTCCAGCTTGGTTAGTGGGTGTGTGTTTTGTCTCTTAGAGGAGAGTGTGAGAGAATATTAAGAAAGAGCCAGAGAACAGGCTTTAACCTCCTATCTTGATATCAGTAACAGCAATAATACTGCTGTTACTTCTACTAACACCACTATTTTCACTGCTACTACTACTACTTCCACTACTACTACTACTACTATTACTGCTGCTGCTGTTACTGCTACTACTACTGCTGTTACTGCTACTACTACTACTACTATTACTGCTAATGCTACTACTACTTCTACTGTTACTACTGCTGCTGCTACAACTACTATTACTGCTAATGGTACTACTACTACTCGACTACTATTGCTTTTATTTCTAATGCTACTACTACTAATACTAATACTTCTACTATTACTTCTGCTGCTACTACTACTAGTGGTTGGAATAGTTCATCTTTATCTTGACATCAGTAGATTTCCTTTTCCAAAAACTTTTTTCGATAAAAACGACGCTTCCAATTTGTTAAATCCGTCTCTAGGTTTCTCCTACTCAAATGCTGACATTTTACAGTCCTTCCTACTCGATATGGAAGAGGAGGAGGAAGAGGAGGAGGCCTCACTTCTCTTTCAGACCACAAGGGCTTTAAAAAATAGATTCTTGCTGTCTTTGGTCCTATGATAGACTTTCTCTCTCTCTCTCTCTCTCTCACACACACATGACTGTGAATCGTTCACTTTCACTGTCATAAATCATAATTTAAACAGAGCCAAGGCAGTATACATGCTAATCAGTATACGAGCTAATCAAAATACGTGCTAATCAAACTTTTTTAATCAGATGACGTGCTAATCAAATTATGACCTAATCAGAATGTGATAAATTTATTGAACTAATCCAAAGGAGTGTAATAAAAATACGTGCTAATCAAACTACGTGTTAATAAAAATACAAGCTCATAAAAATACAAGCTAATAAAAATACTCTATCAAAATAAGTGCTGATCAAAATACACGCTAATCAAAATACACTCTAATCAGAATTCGTGGTAGTGAGTATACGTGCTGCTAATCAGTATACTAGGTGGTAGTCGCCTGGATGAGCTCAGCGTGTTAGCTAGATGTGCACAGCTCAATGCAAAACTGAATTAATTAATCAGGTGCGGCCTCTCCAAACACACTCTCATCGTGACAATGAGCCACACTTATATTAACACATTTAGTAATCAAATTTCAACAATGTTAACACTGTTGTTAATTATATTTTACCAGTCTTACTACTACTGCTGCTGCTACTACTATTATTACTATTTCTATTACTACTACTACTACTACCACTACTGCTACTGCTACTACTACTACTACTACTGCTGCTGCTACTGTTACTGCTCCTACTACTACTACTACTACTACTACTACTACCACCACTGCTACCACTACTATTACTACCAAAGTGCCTGAGCGTCATCGTTCACATGAACATTTCAAATCTGGGAGGGAGTTCGCTAAAACCAGCACTCTTTAAAAAATATCTTAATCTATATTAGTGAGTAACATGGAGTCAAACACCACAGTTTGGATTGTCGACGCTGAAATTTGTTGTTGCTGCTTTTATATGATGATGTAATGTGTGGGCCATTTAGAGAGAGTTGTGATGACTCGATACTCCGGTCCTCAAAGTGTACAAAGTGAGATACACTCACTGGGGTGTATATAGGTTAGTTATAGTGAAAGATACAGTCAGGACTTCTGGAATGGTTTTTATCCCAGAGGAAGTATAAAGTCAATATCCTGGTGCCAGAGATGGCACTAAAGTTATAGTATATGGCATCTCTTGGATCGCCAGAAGCGGTAAACCCCGAGGGGTTATACAGTGCCTGGGGGAATGGTTTGTTGGCCTTTTTTTATCTAATTTTAGTGGCGAGTAGGTTAGGTTAGGTTCGGGTTGGGTTAGGTTAGGTTAGATTAAGTTGTGTTAGGTTAGGTTAGATAAGGTTGGATTAGTCTAGGTTAGGTTGGGGTAGGCTAAGTTAGGTTGGGTTAGGCTGGCTTAGACTAGGTTAGGTTGGGTTAGGCTAGGTTAGGTTGGGTTAGGCTAGGTTAGGTTGGGTTAGGCTAGGTTAGGTTGGGTTAGGCTAGGTTAGGTTAGGCTAGGCTAGGTTAGGTTAGATGAGGTTGGGTTGGGTTAGGCTAGGTTAGGTTAGACTATATTAGATTAAGATAGGTTAGGTTAGGTTTCGTTCAATCCTAGATCATGATAAAGTCACGACCTAATAATATTGTGACCCGATGCTGGTCCAGGACCGAAACGTCGTATAAATTTAATATATAATATATTAATTGGTTGTAAATATTGACTTTTAGATAACTTAAAGGTTGAGATGGACAGATATACGAGTAAGAATAGTTTTGTGTGATTTGAACCTGCCTAGCACGGGTCAGGGGACTTAGTTTTGAACTGCAGTCGGATCAAGCGTAACATCAAGAATATTTTAAACCTTATAGAGTAGGAATTAAGGTAAACACACACATTAACATACAAATAAATACACACATCAAGCAAAGTATCTATCGACAAGTAACTACACACACACACACACAAAAGACGAGGTATGATAAAGCTCATGGAGCAGGGAGAGAGAGAGAGAGGACCTAGTAGCGGTTAGTGAACAGGCGAGGCCAGGAGCTGAGTTTCGACCCCTGCAACCACAAATACGTGAGTACACACACACACACACACACAACACTCTGTGTATTTACTCCTAGGCGCACACTCTGTCAGAATATAGTCTTTGCATGTGACGAACCTGCTGCAGCATATTTTCCCTGATATCTGCTCAAACTGTTTGAACTACCCTGCAGACCATGACTGCCGCTGGGTTAATGGACTGACTATGGCTTCCAAAAAAAGAGAGCGACACCATCTGAGTGTACACATCCAGCTTGACACTTTTGCCTCACTGTTCATTATTCCTGAGTGATGGACGGCACAACTTTGCTTCAATAATTTCACTCTGGCTTAGTGCAGCAGCCAGGGCTGCACTCTAATGTTATTTCTCGCTCTTATTGTTGTTAGTGATGTGGAAGATGTTGTTGCTGCTGTTGCTGGTGTTGCTGCTGCCTCTTGTTTTTGTTGCTTTGTGTTGCTGTTGTTGTTGTTGTTGCTGCTTCTGCTGTTGTTGCTTTGTGTTGCAGATGTTGTTCCTGCTTCTTCTTTTGCTGTTACTGTTGTTGTTGCTGCCTCTGTTACTTTTGTTGCATGTTGCTGTTGCTGCCTCTGTTCCTGTTGTTGCTGTCTCTGTTACTTATGCCGTTTATGCTGCTGCTGTTGATGTTCTTGTTATTGATGCTGTTGCTCCATTATTATTATTATTATTATTATTATTATTATTATTATTATTATTATTATTATTATTATTATTATTTGGAAGGAAGACATGGGAAGGATGAGGGGAAAATAAGGATGGGAAGGAACAGAAGAAAAGGTTAATGAAGAAAGAGAAAAGGGAGAAAGAAGAGGGATTGTGAAGAAGAGTGGAAAGGGGGAGGGAAAAGAGGAAGAGGGGAGGAGAAAGGGGCGAGGAGGAAGGGAAGAGGTCGAGGAAGAAGGCACCGAAAGGAGGAAGAAAGGGAGAGAAAGTTATCAGAGACTTTCTTTTTCCCTGACTTTTAGACATATAGAAGCTAGAAATTTAAAGCTAAAAATATAAAGAACTAGCAGTAAGCTAGTAGTCTAGAGATCTAGAATACGAGAAGCTATAAGCAAGAACATACGAGGAGCTACTAAGCTAGAAGCTAGTAAGGAATCATAAAGCTAGAAACTGGAGAGATATAAGTAATAAAGATGATAGAAACTAGAAAGACAACAGGAGGCTGGAATATAGAAATTGCAGAGGTAGAAAAGTAGAAAGTAGATACTTGGAATCTAGAAGCTGGTAAGTTAGAAACTATGAATTCAAAGGTTAGGAAATGGAAATCTGAAAGCTATGAAGTTCCTCAACTGTCAGTCAGGGGACACTGACTGACAGTCGTGGGGACTGACTGACAGTCGAGGGCACTGACTGACAGATGAGAGAGATTTCTGCCAAGCAACAGAGAGAGATGACCCACACATTGAACTAGAAGATACTAACGTACGTACGTGTGTGTGTGTTAGTTACCATTTTGTCCTAGGCACATATCGATTAGACACTAGGCCTGTTGTATGTATGTATGTGTGTGTGTGTGTTTGTGTGTGTAACGAAACACTTCGAAATGTTTCGGCCCCGCCTGTGTGTGTGTGTATATGTGTGTGTGTGTGTGTGTGTGTGTGTGTGTGTGTGTGTGTGTGTGTGTGAGAGCTCATTTAAACCCATTCCTCCCATTTGTTGCAATTGCACCCAGGTGCTGGCGTCACCCCAACGAAATTCAGGACATTTAAAAATAATATATATCCCTCCCTCCCAAGGCCACTCTCTCTTTACTCAGTATAAGCATATATAATGCTTGTGTTCGTATATCCTTCATGGTACACGTGCCAGTTCGTTATAGGTTTTGGGATTTGTGTCCATAGTAACGAGTCATCAGTGAGGTTAGGTTGCACTGTAATACACCATTCAGTGTATATTTGTGAAGGTATGTGTATTAAATTAGTCTCCACTGCTGCTAATATTGTATGATGATGATTAGTATTACTATTAATTATCATTATTGTTTTTGTTGTTACTGTCAGAAAATTGTTGTTACTGTTGTCGGTGGTGGCTATTATTATTATTATTTTTATTATTATTATTATTATTATAAAATAATTCTTATTATTTATATTATCATCATTATCATTATTAATATATAATTATTCATCATTACCATCATCACAACTATCCAAAGTTTACAGTAACTAAAAATTTAGAGAAACTATGTAAAAAACATTCTGAACTGCCGTGTGTTCCGTCATTAAAATATTAATATTAATTTAAACAGGGCTTCCCAACGCTCTGTACCATCTATGTAATGTACACTATGTGCATGCCCTGTGTACACGATGTACACAGTGTACTTGCTACGTACAAGGACCTGTACACACAATTCATGGAAGTGTACATGGTGTATGTTTATGGGAATCTGTACGTGTGTACATTGAATTGTACATACTGTGTGTACTTATGACTGTACACACAGGGTGTGCGTGCTATGTACAGGGACGTGTGCACACTGAGAGTGTATGGAAATGTACATTGTGTGTGTATGTGTGTGTGTGTGTGGGAACCTGTACACACTGTGTGTACATTGAATTCTACATATTGTGTGTACATGTGACTGTACACACACTGTACGTATATTTAAAGAAAATACCTCTTAATATTTATTGTTAATAAAGACTTTATTTCAATAAAAAATAAAGCAAACAATTCAGAATAAAGACAAGAAAATTACCAGAATAATATGAAAAATAATATGTAAAAAAAGTGGGATTTGCAAATTTTTTTTTTATAATTCTTAAAAAGCAACAGAGGTCAAAGTACGATAAAGTTAATAAAGAAAATAAAGTAACAAGAGTCATTGATGATGAAAGCACTAGTAAAGCTAAATCATAATGCGGGGTGCTAGCAGCAACAGCCTGGTTGATCAGTTATATCACGGTTATGGCTGGTGGTGTAGCTGCCACGAATTATTAATATCACTTTAAAGAGAGGGAGAGAGAGAGAGAGAGAGAGAGAGAGAGAGAGAGAGAGGGAGGGAGACAGAAATGGAGAGACAGAGAGATAGAAAGAAAGAAGCAGACAGAAATGGAGAGAAAGAGAGATAGAAAGAAAGAAGCAGACAGAACTGGAGAGAAAAAGAGAGCAAATCACTATCACATTTTACGAGGTGTTTACAACTGCATCCACTTACTCTGTTACACTTGGTTACAATTCCTCAAGTGTGACTAATTACACCCACTTACACTTAGTAATAATGCTCTTGGCCTCAGCTCAGGCTAACGCCCTTGTAATTAGCTCTCCTTGTTACCCTGGCTAGTCTGTGGACGGTCATTAGCAGCAGACACTGCTGGAGGCTTCAGAATAAATCCCACAATTGGAAAACAGAGTGGAATTAGCGATTTCTTGCAACACCCACTTGTGCCAAGGTGCAAAACAACCACTGTGGAAAAAATTGTGAAATTCTAAGCGCTTTCGTGATTTCTCACATTGTTAAGGAACTGTAAAAATAACAGAAGGCTTATAAGGCTGAGATATCACCTCAGCAGAAGGCTTATAAGGCTGAGGCATCACCTCAGCAGAAGGCTTATAAGGCTGAGGCATCACCTCAGCAGAAGGCTTATAAGGCTGAGACATCACCTCAGCAGAAGGCTTATAAGGCTGAGGCATCACCTCAGCAGAAGGCTTATAAGGCTGAGGCATCACCTCAGCAGAAGGCTTATAAGGCTGAGGCATCACCTCACTGTCATCTCGCCCTTATATATCTTCTGCTGTTCTGTTATTTTTACAGTTCCTTGACAAAGTGAGAAATAACGAAAGCGCTTGAAAGTCCACAATTTTTTCACAGTGGTTGTTTTGCATATTGTGATATCACCTGTTTACTGTGATCTTACTGCGTCATTGCGGTAATACGTGAGAACTAATTTAAGAGAATTAAATTCACAAAACTAGTAGGCCTAGAGGAGGCTCCATATGTTTATGTTATCATTTATAGTTTTGTAGGCCTTTTTTGTAATTTTTTTTTTTTTTTTGCATTTTCGAAATTTGAAAGGCAATTTGTTTCAGTGTTTTATAATTTTATGCACAAAAAATATTTACGAATGTGTTTGTGTGTGTGTACTCACCTATATAAAGGTCCAGGGGACGAGTCACATCTGTGTATGTATGTATGTATGTATGTGTGTACTCACATAGTTGTACTCACCTAGTTAAGGTTGAAGGGGTCGATTCACAGCTACTGGCCGCTACTCGGTCCCTCTTCCCGCTCCATGAGCTTTATCATATCTCTTCTTAAAGCTATGTATGGATCCTGCCTCCACTACATCACTTCCCAGACTATTCCACTTCCTGACAACTCTATGACTAAAGAAATACTTCCTAACATCCCTGTGATTCATCTGAGTCTTCAACTTCCAACTGTGTCCCCTTGTTGCTGTGTCCCATCTCTGGAACATCCTGTCTCTGTCCACCTTGTCGATTCCTCTCAGTATTTTGTATGTCGTTATCATATTCCCTCCCTATCACTCCTGTCTTCCAGTGTCGTCAGGTGTGTGTGCGTGTACACACCTACAAGGTACACACAGTTATTCACTCTGATTTAAGCTAATAATTACATTTTTTACTTTAGATTAAAGTTTAGAATTAGAGATGCAGGAAGTGTGAAAATTACCTTAAATAATACTGAAACATAGCATTAAATGCAAAAAAATAATATTGATAATGTTATAGTATTGGTAATAAAGAAATTATGATTGGTGGTAAAGAAATAATGATTAATGTAAATAATGATTGATAGTAAAGAAATAATGATAGTAAAGAAATATTGATAGTAAGAAATAATGATTAATAATAAATAAATAATGATTGATGGTAAATAAATAATGATTGACGATAAATAGCCAGTATAGTAACGAAATAAAGACAGCAGTAAAGAAATAAAAAAACTGAAATAGTAAAGAAAAATAAAGTATTGCCAAGACCATGAAGAATGAACCTTAGCGGAAGAAGCGGATATTACACGGCGTGCAGGTCTGAGGCAGGTGGTAACAGTGTCTGAGGCAGGAGGTAAGTGTCTGAGGCAGGTGGTAACAGTGGCTGGCAGGTGGTAACAGTGTCTGGCAGGTGGTAAGTGTCTGAGGCAGGTGGTAACAGTGTCTGAGGCAGGTGGTAACAGTGTCTGAGGCAGGTGGTCACAGTGTCTGGCAGGTGGTCACAGTGTCTGAGGCAGGTGGTCACAGTCTGAGGCAGGTGGTCACAGTGTCTGAGGCAGGTGGTAACAGTGTCTGGCAGGTGGTAAGTGTCTGAGGCAGGTAGTAACAGTGTCTGAGGCAGGTGGTAACAGTGTCTGAGGCAGGTGGTAACAGTGTCTGAGGCAGGTGGTAACAGTGTCTGGAAGGTGGTCACAGTGTCTGAGGCAGGTGGTCACAGTGTCTGAGGCAGGTGGTCACAGTGTCTGAGGCAGGTGGTCACAGTGTCTGAGACAGGTGGTCACAGTGTCTGAGGCAGGTGATCACAGTGTCTGAGGCAGGTGGTCACAGTGTCTGAGGCAGGTGGTCACAGTGTCTGAGGCAGGTGGTCACAGTGTCAGGCAGGTGGTAACAGTGTCTGAGGCAGGTGGTAACAGTGTCTGAGGCAGGTGGTAACAGTGTCTGACAGATGGTAACAGTGTGTGGCAGATGGTAACAGTGTTAGGGAGGTGGTAACAGTATATGGCAGGTAGTCACAGTGTCTGGCAGGTGGCAATAGTGTCTGGCAGGTGGTAACAGTGTCTGGCAGATGGTAACAATGTCTGACAGGTGGTAACAGTGTCTGAGGCAGGTGGTCACAGTGTCTGAGGTAGGTGGTAACAGTGTCTGGCAGGTGGTAACTGTCTGACAGATGGTAACAGTGTGTGGCAGGTGGTAAGTGTCTGGCAGATGGTAACAGTATCTGGCAGGTGGTAACTGTGTTAGGGAGGTGGTAACTATCTGGCAGATGGTAACAGTGTCTGTCAGTTGGTAACAGTGTCTAGTAGATGCTAACAGTATCTGGCAGGTGGTAACAGTGTCAAGCAGGTGGTAACAATGACTGAGATAGGTGGATAGATGGATGGGATAGATAAATAGAAGGATGGGATAGAATGATGGAGTAGATGGATAGAAGGATGGGGTAGATGGATAGAAGGATGGAAGGATGGGGTAGATGGATAGAAGGATAGAAGGATGGGGTAGATGGATAGAAGGATAGAAGGATGGGGTAGATGGATAGAAAGATGGGATAGGTGACTGGAAGAATGGGATAGAAGGATGGAGTAATGAATAGAAGGATGGGATGGGTAGATGGATAAAAGGATGGGATAGATGGATAGAAGGATGGATAGAGGGAAAGAAGGATGGATGGAAGGATAGGTAGAAGGATGGGATAGAATGAGCCAGAACATTCTCTCAGAATGTTCTGGCTCATTCTATCTCATGAAGAACAGGCAGTGAAGGAAAGAACAAGAACATTCACACAGATCAGTGGATGTAAGGAAGAACACCGTGGTTTGTTATGCAAGGTAAGAATAATAACACCGTGGTTTGTTATGCAAGGTAAGAATAATAACACCGTGGTTTGTTATGCAAGGGAAGAATAATAACACCGTGGTTTGTTATGCAAGGTAAGAATAATAACACCGTGGTTTGTTATGCAAGGGAAGAATAATAACACCGTGGTTTGTTATGCAAGGTAAGAATAATAACACCGTGGTTTGTTATGCAAGGGAAGAATAATAACACCGTGGTTTGTTATGCAAGGGAAGCAGACCAACACAGTGAAAGAAAGAGGCATAACATATGCACGGGAGTGAATAATGAAGGTGTGCAAGAAACCTTGTGGAAGACAGATGACTTTGGCCCCAAGCATCTCTCTCTCTCTCTCTCTCTCTCTCTCTCTCTCTCTCTCTCTCTCTCTCTCTCTCTCTCTCTTTACAGAGAGCTTTACAAGGTTAGGTTCCTACCTTTATTCGCAAGCTAAGAACTGTTATTTACATTAGCTCATTTAAAAGCCTTTTTATTATTATGAGACACAGAAATATGGAACAGGATGAAGTTGGAGCCATCTGTGAGCCAGCGATTTCATTTGATCAACTGACTTTATTTCGTTGATGTCCTTATGCTGAACGAACGTGTTCCAGACTCTCTCTCTCTCTCTCTCTCTCTCTCTCTCTCTCTCTCTCTCTCTCTCTCTCCTCAGCCACAGGCAATACACACAAGCAATTTTTTCACATTCCTTTAATATTTTTCTCTCGTTTTCACCCGACAATTGAAACAAAACAAAACTTTTTATTATTATTTTTTTTGGGGGCAAGTAATTTTTTTTTTCATAAAATGCGTATTGTAGATATGGTTCGAACTGGGGTACGCCAGAAAATGATGTTACACAACAAAGTCATTTAACCCGCCATGGCAGCGCATATTTGTAGCAGTATGGAGGGGAGAGGGAATGTACACACACACATACATACACACACACACACATACACACACACACACATACACACACACACACATACACACACACAACACACACACACACACACAAACACACACACATACACACACACAAACACACATACACACACACACACAGAAGTTAATGAGAAGAATCAAATCAGTCGAGGATCAGGCAGGACTACAAAGAGACCTGGACAGGCTGCAAACCTGGTCCAGTAACTGGCTCCTTGAATTTAACCCTGCCAAATGTAAAGTCATGAATATCGGGGAAGGGCAAAGAAGACCGCAGACAGAGTATAGTCTAGGTGGCCAAAGACTGCAAACCTCACTCAAAGAAAAAGATCTTGGGGTGAGTATAATACCGAGCACATCTCCTGAGGCACACATCAATCAGATAACTGCTGCAGCATACGGGAGGCTGGCAAACCTAAGAATAGCGTTCCAATACCTCACTAAGGAATCATTCAAGACTCTGTATACCATATACGTCAGGCCCATACTGGAGTATGCAGCACCAGTTTGGAACCCACACCTGGTCAAGCACGTCAAGAAATTAGAGAAAGTGCAAAGGTTTGCAACAAGACTAGTCCCAGAGCTAAGGGATTGTCCTACGAAGAAAGGTTAAGGGAAATCGGCCTGACGACACTAGAGGACAGGAGGGTTAGGGGAGACATGATAACGACATATAAAATACTGCGAGGAATAGATAAGGTGGACAGAGACAAGATGTTCCAGAGAGGGGACACAGAAACAAGGGGTCACAATTGGAAGTTGAAGACTCCTATGAGTCAAAGGGATGTTAGGAAGTATTTCTTCAGTCATAGAGTTGTCAGGAAGTGGAATAGCTTAGAAAGCGACATAGTGGAGGCAGGAACCATACATAGTTTTAAGACTAGGTTTGATAAAGCTCATGGAGCAGGGAGAGAGAGGACCTAGTAGCAATCAGTGAAGAGGCGGGGCCAGGAGCTATGACTCGACCCCTGCAACCACAAATAGGTGAGTACAAATAGGTGAGTACAGAGTGGGCGTCGGTGACGAGTGGGGTTCCACAGGGGTCAGTCCTAGGACCGGTGCTGTTTCTGGTATTTGTGAACGACATGACGGAAGGAATAGACTCCGAAGTGTCCCTGTTTGCAGATGATGTGAAGTTGATGGGAAGAATTCAATAGGACGAAGACCAGGCAGAACTACAAAGGGATCTGGACAGGCTGCAAGCCTGATCCAGCAATTGGCTCCTGGAGTTCAACCCCATCAAGTGCAAAGTCATGAAGATTGGGGAAGGACAAAGAAGACCGTAGACGGAGTACAGTCTAGGGGGCCAGAGACTACAAACCTTAATCAAGGAAAAAGATCTTGGGGTGAGTATAACACCAGGCACATCTCCTGAGGCGCACATCAACCAAATAACTGCTGCAGCATACGGGCGCCTAGCAAACCTAAGAACAGCATTCCGACATCTTAATAAAGAATCGTTCAGGACCCTGTACACTGTGTACGTTAGGCCCATACTGGAGTATGCAGCACCAGTTTGGAACCCACACCTAGCCAAGCACGTAAAGAAGCTAGAAAAAGTGCAAAGGGGTCAACAAGACTAGTCCCAGAGCTAAGGGGTATGTCCTACGAGAAGAGATTAAGGGAAATCGACCTGACGACACTGGAGGACATAAGAGATAAGGGGGATATCATAACGAAATATAAGATACTGAGAGGAATTGACAAGGTGGACAAAGACAGAATGTTGCAGAGATGGGACACAGCAACAAGGGGACACAGTTGGAAGTTGAAGACTCAGATGAATCACAGAGATGTTAGGAAATATTTCTTCAGTCACAGAGTGGTCGGGAAGTGGAATAGTTTGGGAAGCGATGTAGTGGAGGCAGGTTCCATACATAGCTTTAAGAAGAGGTATGATAAAGCTCATGGCGCAGGGAGAGTGACCCTGTAGCGGCCAGTGAAGAGGCGGGGCCAGGAGCTGTGTCTCGACCCCTGCAACCACAACTAGGTGAGTACAACTAGGTGAGTACACAAACACTCACACACACGCTAAAAATAACATGAAATTTTTTTCGACACATTGTCAGAGCCATAAACAGAGAGGTCGGTAGCTGTGTTACATAAACCCAGAAAACTTTAATTTTAGCATCTAACTTTCCACAATAACACATAGTTTACGCCATTATATATATATATATATATATATATATATATATATATATATATATATATATATATATATATATATATATATATATATAAAATCACGAAACTAGTGATTTTTTAATCATTAACGAAAACTGCGGCTAGCCGAGTCTCGATCCTGCGTCACCTTGTCTAGCTACACAAGCAACGTTCGCATTGCTCTAACCATTACACCACCAATCCTACAAACAACATAGAGTCCAGCGAATTAAACTTGCTTCATGTTGCGAGGACATGTGTGGTTATGCTAAGCTCAGAGCTAATTTATGAGCTCTGAGGCGCTGGAAAAGAAAGTTGGCAATCCTAGATGACCTCGATGAGCAATGTCATGGCAAACTTTACCCCAGGAACCAAGGTTTCTATCTGCGCTGAAAGTGCATTCGAGGCGCTGGTACCACCAGTGTAGCTAGAGTCGTCCTTCATCATGCCTGATTAAGTAAATGCTCTGGTAGAGATTTCTTCACCATCTTGTTGGATCCTTGGGAGGAGGATAAGAAGGCTGCCAGGGCAGTCTCTTGTACATATGTCCAGTGACTGGAAATGCGGTTTGCTTCCGCTGTGATTCGTCCAGAGGAAAAGTTTAGGATTTTTCCTAGCATTGACTTTAGGAGGGAGTCATACTTTCCCGAGAGATAGGCAACTGATGAGGAGATAGAAGGTATCGTGAGCACCAGTGTTGTTGACCCTTGTTTATATTCATTTCATGTTAGACATTTTTTTTCCCCAAGATCCCACCAATAGCATAAGAGTGCAAGTGGGGCACCAAGGAGAGTACAAGGAGTCAGATGGACGATTTGGACTCCACGGACTCCACGCAGAGCAGGTGAGGCTTGTTCCCTGGTGTGTGTGTGCTGGAGGACATCAGTTCATATTTCGAAGGCTCTTTGATATTTCTTATGTCTTCTAGAAGGGATTCTCTAGTGCCCTCTAATGTGCCATCATCCAAGAAGCAGACATTGAGCTCGTAGTGTACCATTATACAAGAGGCAGACATTGAGCTCGTAGTGTATACCATTATACAAGAAGCAGACATTGAGTTTGTAGTTTACCATTATACAAGAGGCAGACATTGAGCTCGTAGTGTACCATTATACAAGAGGCAGACATTGAGCTCGTAGTGTACCATTATACAAGAGGCAGACATTGAGCTTGTAGTGTACCATTATACAAGAGGCAGACATTGAGCTCGTAGTGTACCATTATACAAGAGGCAGACATGGAGCTCGTAGTGTATACCATTATACAAGAGGCAGTCATTGAGCTCGTAGTGTATACCATTATACAAGAGGCAGACATTGAGCTCGTAGTGTATACCATTATATAAGAGGCAGACATTGAGCTCGTAGTGTACCATTATACAAGAAGCAGACATTGAGCTCGTAGTGTATACCATTATAAAAGAGGCAGACATTGAGCTCGTAGTGTATACCATTATACAAGAGGCAGACATGGAGCTTGTAGTGTACCATTATACAAGAAGCAGACATTGAGCTCGTAGTGTATACCATTATAAAAGAGGCAGACATTGAGCTCGTAGTGTACCATTATACAAGAAGACGTTGAGCTCGTTGACACTTTTCATAGCCAGGCAGAAAAAAGAGGAGGGGCGAGAGGGTCTCCCTGCTGGACACCTTCACCTGAGTCAGTTTCACGCTCTCCAAAGGGAACTTTTGACTCACTGTTGTGATAAGAGTGGATAAATAAAGTGTAGGAAAATACTCACGAACGTATCTGAGTGCAACGTCGTTTTTTCACTGAATTAAAAGCATTTCCAATGTTCAATTTGATATTGCATTTTTGACACACAAGGTTAGTGACATACGTGGACTGCAAGGCAGCTTCTGCACCATCCTGTGTATGTGTGTGTGTGTGGGTGTGTGTGTTATCCGATACCAAGGGTAGACATGATTCTCTGAATATTTACAGCGGTGACATAGATAAGTTGGTATTTACAGCAGCAGTTAAAACACTTTCTCCGCCAGGATTACGTTAATGTAATCGCTTCAGTTATTTGTAAACCCAGGAGCCTCTGGTGAAAGTTGTGGCGCTCACACGATGATGATTCTTTTGTGGCGTCGACACCAACAGCACCACTACACCACTACACTACATACCACTTACATTACTACACTGCATCACTACACCATTACACTACATACCACATACACCACTACACTGCACATCACTACATCACTCACACCACTACACTATATACCACTTACACCACTACACTATATACCACTTACATCACTACACTACATACCACTTACAACACTACACTACACATAACCACATCACTATACATCACTACACTAAACCAGTATACTACAGCACTACACTACTAAACTACACATCGCTACTCCACACCACTACACATCACTACGCTACTTTGTGACTTAAAATAGCAATAAAATTATAGTAGGAAACACAGAAAATTCGAACCCACAGCACACCAGTGCTGAACTCTGGTGCCGGTGTTCTAACCTCTACACCATGCTGGTGTAATAACAGTCGTCCTTCTAGGTGCATTTTTCTACAATAGGAAGGTTAGCGTGGACCACCACTGTGACCACTAATGCTGGATTTTACAGATGAGTTTCACACCAACATAGCTGGTGACAACTCTATTACAAGTTCCTTGATAGCCATTATTAGTGACTCACTGAATGTTAAGTCACAGATGTTTTGAATCTGAAAATGAGTGTGTGTGTGTGTGTGTGTGTGTGTGTGTGTGGCGCGCGTGCGTGCGTGTGCGTGTGATGCTTCCGTGGTGAGACTAACCAGATATTGCTTTCGTAAAATATAGCGCCTTTCCTGACTGAACAAGGAAGTTAAGTGTAGAGGTCACAGCGCCGCCTTCCTTCACCACGGTGCCTCTCTCTCTACCCTCTTACTGCTTCAAGTACAAGCTGTGCTCTACCTGGAGTCTTGAAGTACAAGCTGTGCTCTACCTGGAGTCTTGAAGTACAAGATGTGCTCTACCTGGATCTTGAAGTACCAGCTGTGATCTACCTGGTGTCTTGAAGTACAAGCTGTGCTCTACCTGGAGTCTTGAAGTACAAGCTGTGCTCTACCTGGAGTCTTGAAGTACAAGATGTGCTCTACCTGGAGTCTTGAAGTACCAGCTGTGGTCTACCTGGAGTCTTGAAGTACAAGCTGTGCTCTACCTGGAGTCTTGAAGTACAAGCTGTGCTCTACCTGGAGTCTTGAAGTACAAGATGTGCTCTACCTGGAGTCTTGAAGTACAAGCTGTGATCTACCTGGAGTCTTGAAGTACAAGCTGTGGTCTACCTGGAGTCTTGAAGTACAAGATGTGCTCTACCTGGATCTTGAAGTACCAGCTGTGGTCTACCTGGTGTCTTGAAGTACCAGCTGTGGTCTACCTGGATCTTGAAGTACCAGCTGTGGTCTACCTGGAGTCTTGAAGTACCAGCTGTGGTCTACCTGGATCTTGAAGTATCAGCTGTGCTCTACCTGGAGTCTTGAAGTACCAGCTGTGGTCTACCTGGAGTCTTGAAGTACCAGCTGTGCTCTACCTGGAGTCTTGAAGTACCAGCTGTGGTCTACCTGGATCTTGAAGTACCAGCTGTGGTCTACCTGGTGTCTTGAAGTACCAGCTGTGGTCTACCTGGAGTCTTGAAGTACCAGCTGTGGTCTACCTGGAGTCTTGAAGTACCAGCTGTGGTCTACCTGGATCTTGAAGTACCAGTTGTGGTCTACCTGGTGTCTTGAAGTACCAGCTGTGGTCTACTTGGAGTCTTGAAGTACCAGCTGTGCTCTACCTGGAGTCTTGAAGGACCAGCTGTGGTCTACCTGGATCTTGAAGTACCAGCTGTGGTCTACCTGGTGTCTTGAAGTACCAGCTGTGGTCTACCTGGAGTCTTGAAGTACCAGCTGTGGTCTACCTGGAGTCTTGAAGTACCAGCTGTGGTCTACCTGGATCTTGAAGTACCAGTTGTGGTCTACCTGGTGTCTTGAAGTACCAGCTGTGGTCTACCTGGAGTCTTGAAGTACTAGCTGTGGTCTACCTGGAGTCTTGAAGTACCAGCTGTGGTCTACCTGGATCTTGAAGTACCAGCTGTGGTCTACCTGGAGTCTTGAAGTACCAGCTGTGGTCTACCTGGAGTCTTGAAGTACCAGCTGTGGTCTACCTGGATCTTGAAGTACCAGTTGTGGTCTACCTTGTGTCTTGAAGTACCAGCTGTGGTCTACCTGGAGTCTTGAAGTACCAGCTGTGCTCTACCTGGAGTCTTGAAGTACCAGCTGTGGTCTACCTGGAGTCTTGAAGTACCAGCTGTGCTCTACCTGGAGTCTTGAAGTACCAGCTGTGGTCTACCTGGAGTCTTGAAGTACCAGCTGTGGTCTACCTGGAGTCTTGAAGTACCAGCTGTGGTCTACCTGGAGTCTTGAAGTACCAGCTGTGGTCTACCTGGAGTCTTGAAGTACCAGCTGTGCTCTACCTGGAGTCTTGAAGTACCAGATGTGGTCTACCTGGAGTCTTGAAGTACCAGCTGTGGTCTACCTGGAGTCTTGAAGTACCAGCTGTGGTCTACCTGGAGTCTTCAAGTACAATCTATGATCTACCTGGAGTCTATCTGGAATTTTCTGATATTAGACATTTTACCTGAAACATGCAAAATTAATTCCGTTCCCGGCCAGGCCTCCAGCTGGCACGAACAACCTGATCCACCAGGTTGTTTGTGCCAGCTGCACGCAGTCTAACGTGTGCACCACAGCCAGGCTGATCAGGAACTGACCTGAGGAACTTATCAAGTTCCCTCTTAAAGACAGCCATAATTTGGGGGGTAATTCGCACTAAATAAAAGTGTTGAAGAGTTTTGGTTCCCTTACACTGATTTTTTTCGGGAAACAAAAAATCATCCCCGGTTGGATTCCCGTAATTTATAGTCATTCATAAGTGATCACAGACCGGTTATCCCTCCAGAAGCTATTGGTAGCCGTCCAGTATCTCTTGGTATCCCTTTATCAGCTCTTGGTATACCTCCAACAGTTTTTAGTATCCCTAACACTTGCTCTTGGTATCCTTCCAATAGTATACCTCTAGTAACTCTTAGTATCCCTCCAGAAGCTCTTAGTATTCCAGTAGCTCCTAGTAGCCTTACAGTATCTTTTAGTATCCCTTTATCAGCTCTTGATATACCTCCAACAGCTCTTAGTATCCCTTCAGCAGCTCTTGGTATTCCTCCAGTATCTCTTAGTATCCCTTTATCAGCTATTGCAATCCCTCCGGCAGCTTTTGCTATCCCTCCAGCTGTTCTTGCTATCCCTCTTGCTCTTGCTATCCCTGCAGCAGGTTTTGCTCTCCCTCCAGCAGCTCTTGCTGTCCCTCCAGCTCTTCCTTGTACTGTCACCACAAAACAGTTATCGCTCCTTCCTCCGTCATCGGTACATTGTGCACCCTTCCTGTTCGCCAGGGTTGTTCCGCCGGCCTTCATCTACTCGTGGTTTTAATCCTCGTGGTTTTCTTCCTCGTAGTTTTCTTCCTCGTGGTTTTCTTGTGGAACATGCGCGTCCCAAATGACTGATACCGACAAACCCTTTGTTTGCAAAGGCGTCCTTTGTTTTCAGAGGCGTCCTTTGCAAACGAAGGACGCCTCTTTGACTTCGAACGCCTCTTTAATTCGAGAAATTACGGGACACCTCTTCCTCTTTCTCTCATCTGTCCTGATAAAATCACTTCTCTTGCCCCAAAAGTTCCGTCTGACCACCACCCTAGTGGAAATAAGTCACTTTATTTTGACTTTTTTGGGGTTATCCTGGATATTTTAGACAGGTTACTATGTATGATAATTTGTGTAACTGTATTTATGTGTCCCTGTGCCTAAATAAACTTAATTACCGGTTGGACGCTGCCAAGTGAGAATAATGATGAGAATGAAACGAACCCGGATTTCGGAAAAGGATTCACAGGTCCGAAAGGCGAGACCTGAAGCCTTACCATCCCAGTGGACGCGTGGACACGCCCAAGGTGACACTGTCCAGGTTGTTTTTGTAGTTAGTTACTCCAGTGTCCAGGCTGATATTGTGGAATTGTTGGTGTCTGTGTTCAGACGGTATTGAGGAATCGTTCCTCGGCTTGTGGAATTGTGTGATTCTGAAGAAGCAATTTGTGTTTTTTTTTCGTGTGAATTGTGAAGCAGTCCTCCTCGTAAAGAAAACTGGAGAGAGACTTAGTGATAAAGAAAACGGTGGTGATAGAATAAGTGGAATATAGTGGACGGAGAAGCATAAAAATGGAGTCTTAAATACTGTCGAAGGCGAGGTGGTATTTACGACTCCATTCTTATGATTCAGCTTCATATCGTTCCAGACCATGGAGCTGAACTCTTCTCCAGGCTGAGGGACTGACCACCTCAAATACTATTTCTCAAAGGTTGAGGGACTGATTACATCACCTTCACCTCACTACTACACCTGCTGCCTCTGTATTTGACTGAAGAAGCCTACTGTGTGGGCGAAACGTTTCAACAATATACCCAAGTGTTGCACATGTCTCTTAATCATCAACTTGTCGGTATTTTATACAAGTTTCAAGATAGTGGACGGAGGATCAAGCCTCCATCACTTTTCACATAGTTTTAGCGAGCGTCGAAAACGAACCCTTTGCCTGGGAGTGCTATGACATACGTTTTTGGAGAGCTTACAGCCGAAGGAACTCGAGTTAGATATCCCGGGTGAGAGGCATAGTTGAATCTCCTTAACACCTGCGCCCTACCCACCTGTTTACCTAAGAAGTGAAAAGGGTACCTGGGTCGACTGTTGTGGGTCGAATCCTGGGGTAGATAACATAAGAAAGGAGCACTGCAGCGGGTCTACTGGTAAATGCTAGGTAGGTCCAAGTCACCTATTGGCCCAAGCCAGTCAACTCCAGGCACATCCACTTAAGAAAGAAGAAGCACCGCATCAGACCCATTGGACCAAGCCAGTCAGGTCCAACTTACACCACCTACACCCACCCACACCCACTCATGTATTAATCTAACCTATTTTTTTTAAACTACACAACGTTTTAGCTTCAATGATCGCAGTGGATGTGATATAATGCGGCTTTGCTGGGTTGTGTGTCTATTATGGATAAAGCCAGGTGTAAAAGCCAAGAGTCAAGTGCTCGCCTCTTGTGTATGAAGCCAAGAGGAAGTGTGTCAGTGAAGTAATTCTCCAGGTTTTGAAAAAAAAATGGAGTTGAGACGTGAGTCTTGATTTCAGTGCCTCTTCCAGCTGCTGACACGACTCTTCACGCTGCTTGGCTCACCCTGATGAACAGGTGGGTGGTGATGACGGGTGTTGAGGGACAGGTGAGTGGTGATGACTTAGTGGATGATCTCATTAAAGTTACTTGTGTCATGACAAATACATCTGTGAGAAAACTTTTCTTGTGTCTCCCACAAGGTGGGTTGGTGGGTTTGACAAACACATATTGGACAAACACAAGGTGGGTGGGTGATTTGGACAAACGTAAATTGGGTGGGTGGGTTAGACAAACACAAGGTGGGTGGGTGGAGATGTAGATGAATGGTTCAGAGAACCGACAAGTTATAAATTAGACACATATGCAACACTTGGGTATCTTTATTGAGGAAACGTTTCGCCACACAGTGGCTTCATCAGTCCAATACAAAGCAGTGGGTTGGACAAACACATTGGACAAACACAAGGTGGGTGGGTGGGTTGGACAAACACAAGGTGGGTGGGTTGGACAAACACATTTTGGACAAACACAAGGTGGGTGGGTGTTATGGAGAAACACAAGGTGGGTGGGTGGGTTGGACAAACACAAGGTGGGTGGGTTGGTTATACAAACACAAGGTGGGTGGGTTTGACAAACACAAGGTGGGTGGGTGGGATGGACAAACACAAGGTGGGTGGGTGGGTTGGACAAACACAAGGTGGGTGGGTTGGTTATACAAACACAAGGTGGGTGGGTTTGACAAACACAAGGTGGGTGGGTGTTGGACAAACACAAGGTGGGTGGTTGTTGGACAAACACAAGGTGGGTGGGTGTTGGACAAACACAAGGTGGGTGGGTGTTGGACAAACACAAGGTGGGTGGGTATTGGACAAACACAGTGTGGGTGTGATGGCTGAGGGACTGACCACTTCAGAACTACGTCTTGAAGTGTGATTACATCTGATTACATCTTCACATCGCTGCTGCTGACTCCTCTGTACTCGACTGAAGAAGCCTACTGTGTGGGCGAAACGTTTCATCAATAAAGATACCCACATATGTCTTAATCATCATTGAGTTGGGAGTGGATGGGTGCAGGACCCGCCTGGCACAGGGCAGCAGGCCTTCTGCAGTGCTCCTTTACTCTGATGTTCTTATATTGCATATTTTAAGCTTTGGTGTCAGTGTAGTGAGGTGCTGCTCCCTCCACACCAGTTATTCCAGTCAGGTCAGGTTAGTGGACGGAGGATCGAACTTCCCTTACACCTGGTGTTGATTGACCCACAGGTGTGTGTGTGTGTGTGTGTGTGTGTGTGTGTGTGTGTGTGTGTGTGTGTGTGTGTGTGTGTGTGTGTGTGTGCCTTACCTTACTCATTCATCAGACGTCCAACAACCTGAAAACTGGAGAGTACTTCTTTTGTAAAAGAACTTTTCTCCCTTCCCTCCCTGCCTCCCTCCCTTCCCTCCCTGCCTCCCTCCCTTCCCTCCCTGCCTCCCTCCTTCCCTCCCTCACCCCTCCCGGACACTCCCTCGACCTTTCCCTGGTGTAATTACTGCTGCTCTTCACTGTGTCTCGGGTATCCTGGGTCTTGATTAAACATTCCTTATCGTTGGTAAGTCATCAAGTAAGGTAAATACATCTCTGGTTGACACATGATGCGCTTCACTTGTTCCAGGTGGTGGTGTGACGTAATGGTGGTGGTGGTAGCAGTGTGACGTAATGGTGGTGGTGGTAGCAGTGTGACGTAATGGTGGTGGTAGTAGCAGTGTGGCGTAATGGTGGTGGTAGCAGTGTGGCGTAATGGTGGTGGTAGCAGTGTGGCGTAATGGTGGTGGTAGCAGTGTGGTGTAATGGTGGTGGTAGTGGTGGTAGCAGTGTGACGTAATGGTGGTGGTAGTGGTGGTAGCAGTGTGACGTAATGGTGGTGGTAGTAGCAGTGTGGCGTAATGGTGGTAGTAGCAGTGTGGCGTAATGGTGGTGGTGGTAGCAGTGTGACGTAATGGTGGTGGTGGTAGCAGTGTGACGTAATGGTGGTGGTGGTAGCAGTGTGACGTAATGGAGGTGGTAGTAGCAGTGTGGCGTAATGGTGGTGGTAGTGGTGGTAGCAGTGTGACGTAATGGTGGTGGTAGCAGTGTGGTGTAATGGTGGTAGCAGTGTGACGTAAAGAGGTAGCAGTGTGGTGTGTAGCAATGTTGGTGTCAGTGTTAATTGGGGTGCTATTGGAGGGGGGGGGGATAGTGATGATGGTAGTAATAACGGCGATGGTAGTAGTAGTATTAATAGTAGTGGTAGTGATACTAGTAGCATAGTATCGATAGTTAAGCTAGGCTATGGATAGGTCAGCTGTGTAGGTTAGGAAAAGCCAGACTGTGGATGAGAAGGCTAGCTTACAGGGAGGGAGAGAGAGAGAGAACTAACATATGTGAGAGAGAAAGCCTGTGCTAATTTAGAATAGGATGTAGTTGCTAACTAGGACTGATCATAACTAAAATTGAAAGAAGCAATATCTTACTTAGAAATCAAAGTAATTTCTTTCGTGTTTGTTTTGAGAGATGTAACTGATTGTGAGTTGACTTGAAATATGTTGTGAGGGGAAAGTGGATGAATGCGTTGAGCAATCAGAGACGCAACAGCAATAGCAATAGCAGCAGAAAGTGAAGGAAGAGCAGAAAGGAGGAGGAGGAAGAGGAAGAGGAGAGGAGGAGGAGGTTGGGACTAACTTAAGAGGTGTATGATCAAGTTGGAGAGGAAGCAACAACTAACTTTGAAAGTGAAGAGTGTTAATTTGACAAAGGAAGACTTAATCTGGAAGGAGTGAAGCTCTACAAGTCGTGAAGCTCTACAGGTCATGAAGCTCTACAAGTCGTGAAACTACAAGTCTTGAAGCTCTACAGGGAGTGAGGCTCAGCAAGGAGCGAGACTTTACAAGAGGAAAAAGGCTAAGTTTGTAGGAGTAACATTAAACTTAACTTTAAAAAGGTCCGTTTGTTACCCTGAGAGCAGGAGGCAATGTAAGAGAGAGAGAGAGAGAGAGAGAGAGAGAGAGAGAGAGAGAGAGAGAATGGGCAATTTGCATTACGGGGAAAAATAGCAGTGGTGCATATAGTAATATTTAATGTGTACATTTACCTTATTAATGTCTAAATAAAAATTTGGTTAAAAAAATTGCATATCATAGTTTGGTTGTAAACAGTAGGAAGACTGGTTCGATTCCGGTTTTTTTTTTGTTTTGACTGTTGATGAGGTGATGGGCAGGATGAGAGGCTGGCTACTTTAAATACCACAGAATCCAGATCTTTCCCCTCAGTTCTCCTCTTGTTAACCAGGGTTAAATTCACGGCTTTTGTTAAGTTTGGTTAAGTCTTGGACTTGTTAGGTAAAAGGTCACAAGTCCTTTTACTTAATATGGACTTGGTCAACTGGACTTGGTCAACTCCTGGACTTGGTCAACTTCAGGACTTGGTCAACTCCAGGACTTTGTCAACTCCTGGACTTGGTCAGCTGGACTTGGTCAACTCCTGGACTTGGTCAACTCCAGGACTTGGTCAACTCCTGGACTTGGTCAACTCCAGGACTTGGTCAACTCCAGGACTTGGTCAACTCCTGGACTTGGTCAACTCCAGGACTTGGTCAACTCCTGGACTTGGTCAACTCCTGAACTTAAAGTTCAGTAAAAGCTAACGTTGTTAAATGTGTTTGTTTTTTATGTATTCTTCCAGCTCTTGGTCCTCACACCTTACGTTGGTATGTATATTTAGCATGTACACATGTATGCGTTTATGTTTTATGTATACATGCGTCTGTGTGGATGTGAATTACGTACACGAGCAGAACTGTGCTCGTGTACCCCTTCATGCATTTTCTTTCCAAAGCTTACTAACTCATCTCCTGTGTATGTATGTATGTGTACGTATGCGTGTATGAGCGACTAAACCTCCGGCCATTAGAGGCAGCGTATCATACATCTCTCGCTCTAACGGGGATTTGAAAGCCGGGAGACAGAGAGGGAGAGACCAGAGGAAGGCAGGTCCCGGCTCTCTGATCCTCCGGCTCCAGGTGCTGGCCAGGGCTAAGCCAGGCATCAGGCAACCACCAGAGAGAGGGGGCGTAACCCCCTTTCCCCCTTCCCAAATATATTTTTATTATTATTCCCCGAATTCTCCTTTTCACAATTTTCACCGCTTTTATCCTTGCTCTTTTTTTCGATTTATTTACCCTATTACGAACAGATTTCAAAAACTTCTATTTTGTTTAATATCTTTAAAGGTATCTTCATCCATCGAATATTTTTGTCCCCACTGTAAAACGTTGTATGATTTAAAAATAGACTAGACAAATACATGAATGGGTGTAAGTTAGACCTGACCAGCTTGAGTCACTAAGCCTGCTGAAGTGCTCCTTCCTTCTTGAGTGGATGTGACTTGGACTTGTCTAGCATTGGCCAGTAGACCTGCCGCAGTGTTCCTTCTTTCTTATGTGCATTTACCTCGCAGGGGCTGGAGGGAAATCTTTATTCACGATTTATTTTTGCTATCAATCATATATTGACGTATATTTAGGTGTTAACTCCAATCAATTTTCACCCGCATCTTGTCGGGTATGATGCTCCGAGAGATGCAAGTGAATATTCATGTGGTATACACCACCAGCACCTGGGTGGTGCTGGGGGACGCTAGGTGGTGCTGGTGGGTGCTGGGTGGTGCTGGTGGGTGCTGGGTGATTCTGGGTGGTGCTGTTGGATCCTAGGTGGTGCTGGGGGATGCTGGGTGGTGCTGGTGGGTGCTGGGTGGTGCTGGTGGGTGCTGGGTGATTCTGGGTGGTGCTGTTGGATCCTAGGTGGTGCTGGGGGATGCTGGGTGGTGCTGGGGGACGCTAGGTGGTGCTGGTGGATGCTGGGTGGTGCTGGTGGGTGCTGGGTGATTCTGGGTGGTGCTGTTGGATCCTAGGTGGTGCTGGGTGGTGCTGGGGGACGCTAGGTGGTGCTGGTGGGTGCTGGGTGGTGCTGGTGGACGCTAGGTAGTGCTGGTGGATGCTGGGTGGTGCTGGGGGACGCTAGGTGGTGCTGGTGGATGCTGGGTGGTGCTGGTGGGTGCTGGGTGATTCTGGGTGGTGCTGTTGGATCCTAGGTGGTGCTGGGGGATGCTGGGTGGTGCTGGTGGACTCTAGGTGGTGCTGGTGGATGCTGGGTGGTGCTGATGGACTCTAGGTGGTGCTGGTGGATGCTGGGTGGTGCTGGTGGACTCTAGGTGGTGCTGGTGGATGCTGGGTGGTGCTGGTGGACTCTAGGTGGTGCTGGTGGATGCTGGGTGGTGCTGGTGGACTCTAGGTGGTGCTGGTGGACTCTAGGTGGTGCTGGGTGGTGCTGGTGGACGCTAGGTGGTGCTAGTGGGTGCTGGGTGGTGCTGGTGGACGCTAGGTGGTGCTGGTGGATGCTGGGTGGTGCTGGTGGATGCTGGGTGGTGCTGGTGGACTCTAGGTGGTGCTGGTGGATGCTGGGTGGTGCTGGGTGATTCTGGGTGGTGCTGGTGGACGCTAGGTGGTGCTGGTGGACGCTAGGTGGTGCTGGTGGACGCTAGGTGGTGCTGGTGGACGCTAGGTGGTGCTGGTGGATGCTGGGTGGTGCTGGTGGATGCTGGGTAGTGCTGGTGGATGCTGGGTGGTGCTGGGGGATGCTGGGTGGTGCTGGGTGATTCTGGGTGGTGCTGGTGGACGCTAGGTGGTGCTGGGGGATGCTGGGTGGTGCTGGGTGATTCTGGGTGGTGCTGGTGGACGCTAGGTAGTGCTGGTGGATGCTGGGTGGTGCTGGTGGATGCTGGGTGGTGCTGGGGGATGCTGGGTAGTGCTGGGTGATTCTGGGTGGTGCTGGTGGACGCTAGGTGGTGCTGGTGGATGTTGGGTGATTCTGGGGGAAGATGGGTGGTCACGGCTGCTGGGGGAACTTTTACGCCTTTGTGTGTGTGGGGGGACTTTTTCTTTAAGGGGGAACAAGAAACAGAGTGAAGTTCTTTTATGTTCCAGTAAAACTCAGTACGTCAGAGGAAGAGTTGGGGGGGACTCTCTCTCTCTCTCTCTCTCTCTCTCTCTCTCTCTCTCTCTCTCTCTCTCTCTCTCTCTCTCTCTCTCTCTCTCTCTCTCTCTCTCTCTCTCTCACTAAATGCATACACAAACGTATCCAGTAGTGTGTAAATTAATTGGGACAGAGTAAATTTTGTGATTATCTCATAATATGTCTTAGTCTCTGGCTTAATTAATGTAGTTTAGATTCTTTTCAGAAGAGTTTGCTACCTACTTCTGGCGACCATCCAGCTGTTGTGTTACCCTAAGACTTTCGTCAGTGCTACAACAGCTGTTGTTCTGTAAGGCTATAGCAAGCGTGCTCCATGAATGAATGTGATTTCGTCAAATTCTCCCCATCAGTTCGTGATTACTGCTGAAACTCATGATGGATGTTACACCTATGAAGTGTGCAAGTGTTATAGTTCTTAGAAAAACATTCTGATTTGAGTATCAGAAGATCGCCGAATATTTGAGCCTAGGAAAGTCAACTGTTGGTCAGATTCTGAAGAGAGCTGGTGACTGTGGAGCGCTGGGTCGAGGAAGATGTGAAAGATAACGCAAGACAACATCTCACGATGACTAAGTTTATCATAAGGAATAGTGTGAGGAATCCCAATAAAACCAGCAAAGATTCACAGAGAAAGTTGGCTTCAGCTGGCGTGAATATTGATTCTTCAGCTGTTCGATGACAGCTCCTTGAAGTTGGCACAACTGCCAGAAAGCCGGTAAAGAAACAATTATTGACTTCTGCTATGAAGGAAAAACGGCTACGGTGGTCACTTGATCATAAGGGATGGACGATTGATGAATGCAGAAAAGTTATATTTTCAGATGAGGCGCATTTTGAAGTACATGGGTACAGATTAGTGGTAGTGAGAGGGAGCAAAGGTGAACCTCTTTGGAATGGATACATTCATCAAGCGCCAAAGCACCCACAAGCCTGGAGGGGTTGTTATTGTTGAGGAAACGATGAACAGTGACAAATATAAGGCAATCCTGGCAACTCATTTGTTTCCCATTGTGGATACAGATTTTCCTGACGGTGGAGGCATTTTCCAGCAGGATCTTGCTCCATGCCACACTTCCAGAAAAAATGCTGACATTCTTCGAAGAGATTGGGCTAAGCAATCTAAATTACCCTGGAAACTCTACTGACCTCAACCCAATTGAGAACCTATGGGCAATAACCAAACGCAGGATCGTGAAACAGGACTGTTCAACTGTGGAGAAGCTAATTGCTACTGTTATTAGGACCTGGTACCACGACGAAGAACTTACCAAAATGTGTTCAACATTGGTGGATTTTATGTCAAAGTGTGTAGCAATGCTTATATAAAGGCAGAGGGTAGTCATATATCTCTTATTAAATCAATTATCTGTAATATCATTGCTGTGTATTTTTCAAATAAACATTAATTTTCCAAATGTCTTATTTTATCGCTGTATATCCGCCCGTACACATAAATGTATACATCATATAATATAAATTTATATACTACCCAAATAAATCAAAATAATTTGTAAAGAGGAATAATAGTTCTCACTATTGCACTGTCTCTCTTACGAAGGATGGGGAGAATGGGATGCAAAGAGAAAGATGAGAGAGAGAAAACTTGGAAAAAGTAGGTCAGGTGAGATCATCTTACCTTTAATAACGGTAAGACAGGTGAGGGCAGTTAGGTCGACTCTCTCTCTCTCTCTCTCTCTCTCTCTCTCTCTCTCTCTCTCTCTCTCTCTCTCTCTCTCTCTCTCTCTCTCTCTCTCTCTCTCTCTCTCTCTCTCTCTCTCTCTCTCTCTCTCTCTCTCTCTTAAACGAGGGTCGAGCCTCCACCCATGCCTTGCGCTGAATGGTCCATATGGGTTTAACCCTTCGCGGAAAGTGTAATACTGACGTAGCAAGTCATCTGATAGGAATGGTACAGTGGTTCCATGGATACTGTGAGAGAGAGAGAGAGAGGAAACACTGAAGAGTGCGTCTCCCTTACTTACCATCTCATCACCAAGGAAGTGTGTGTAGCATTTGATAGTCGCTGTGCCCCCCAGCTGGGCAGTGACCTCAGTGTTGTTCTGTTCCTCTGGGGTGATGAGCTCCTCCGGATCCTCTCTGGGGCCCACCACCAGCTCCCTCTTCCTGTAGCTGCTGCCGTCCTCTCCACCACCTGCTGACGACACTGACGCTGCTGTCAGCGTCTCCTCTTCACTCCATCCACACACACCTGCGGGAGATAAGACACACACTACTGGTTTGCATGTTGGGCTGAAGGGGGTTGGATTTTTAGAGGGACGTCACACATGATTGTTGGAAAGAGCTGCGTGCAGGCTCTATCCACCGTTCGTTAATTAGGGAATGATCTGACCAGTCAGCGTGCTGGTGGTCATTGTAAGCGTCAGAGATACAAAATACATTCGAATGATGTTAGAAGATTGGTTGAAAATGGTATAAAATACCCACAAGTTGATGATTAAGACACATGTGCAACAGTTGGGTATCTATTGTTGAAACGTATCGCCTACACAGTAGGCTTCTTCAGTCAAATACAGAGGCAGCAGTAGTATTGAAATGAAGATGATGTAATCAGTCCCTCAATCTTGGACTGTTGTATATGTGTCTTACTCATCATATTAAAAGATTTAATGATAGAGAGAGAAAGGGAGAGAGAGAGAGAGAGACTTAACATATACTTGAGAGTGAAGCGACATATATCAAATTGAAATAGGCAAGCATTGCCTTCACACATGTTGCCTAGACACTGGTGAATGATTCTTTATCAAGGATACCTGAGTTCCCCTTCCATACCTCAGAATCAGATCCAGCCTCATTATCTCCCATTCCCCACTCCATGACCCCCATACCTTTCACTCCTTTCCCCCATAACTGCAGTAGTTACGTGCGTGTGAAGTCTCGTTCTTTCAATTACTTTCCATATGATTGAAATCCCATGTTAAATAACTGTTTATCTTCTGATCCTGTTTAACACTCTTGTTGCTCTGTTATGTCCTGTTGTAGAATGGGTTGTCTGCTGTTGTAGAGTGGGTTGTCTGCTGTTGGTGGGAGGGTTGGAGTGAGGGGTTATAGAAGGGAGGTTGTAGAAATTGAAATCTTGGTTATATTGATGAATTTCCATGAGGCTTAGATTGAGTATTCTTCACCGTCAGAAATTCTCAGTGTGTGACACCAGTGTTATGACATACTCTTGTGTGATACCAGTGTTATGACATACTCTTGTGTGATACCAGTGTTATGACATACTCTTGTGTGATACCAGTGTTATGACATACTCTTGTGTGATACCAGTGTTATGACATACTCTTGTGTGATACCAGTGTTATGACATACTCTTGTGTGATACCAGTGTTATGACATACTCTTGTGTGATACCAGTGTTATGACATACTCTTGTGTGATACCAGTGTTATGACATACTCTTGTGTGATACCAGTGTTATGACATACTCTTGTGTGATACCAGTGTTATGACATACTCTTGTGTGATACCAGTGTTATGACATACTCTTGTGTGATACCAGTGTTATGACATACTCTTGTGTGATACCAGTGTTATGACATACTCTTGTGTGATACCAGTGTTATGACATACTCTTGTGTGATACCAGTGTTATGACATACTCTTGTGTGATACCAGTGTTATGACATACTCTTCCTCTTCCATCTGTTGGCTGGAAAGTTAATGTAGATGTGTTTGCTACATGGTGTGTGCTACCACATGGTGTGTGCTACACGGTGTGTACTACCACATGGTGTGTGCTAAACGGTATGTGCTACTACATGGTGTGTGCTACACGGTGTGTACTACCACACTGTGTGTGCTACCACATGGTGTGTGCTACACGGTGTGTACTACCACACTGTGTGTGCTACCACATGATGTGTGCTAAACGGTATGTGCTACTACATGGTGTGTGCTACCACATGGTGTGTGCTACACGGCGTGTACTACCACACGGTGTGTGCTACCACATGGTGTGTGCTACACGATATGTGCTACTACATGGTGTGTGCTACCACATGGTGTGTGCTACACGGTGTGTGCTACCACATGATGTGTGCTACACGGTGTGTGCTACATGGTGTGTGCTACCACATGGTGTGTGCTACCACATAGTGTGTGCTTCCACATGGTGTGTGCTACTACATGGTGTGTGCTACCACATGGTGTGTGCTACCACATGGTGTGTGCTACCACATGGTGTGTGCTACCACATGGTGTGTACTACCACATGGTGTGTGCTTCCACATGGTGTGTACTACCACATGGTGTGTGCTACCACATGGTGTGTACTACCACATGGTGTGTGCTACTACATGGTGTGTGCTACCACATAGTGTGTGCTACCACATGGTGTGTGCTACCACATGGTGTGTACTACCACATGGTGTGTACTACTACATGGTGTGTGCTACCACATGGTGTGTGCTACCACATGGTGTGTGCTACCACATGGTGTGTACTACCACATGGTGTGTGCTACCACATGGTGTGTGCTACCACATGGTGTGTGCTACCACATGGTGTGTGCTACCACATGGTGTGTGCTACCACATGGTGTGTACTACCACATTGTGTGTACTACTACATGGTGTGTGCTACCACATGGTGTGTACTACCACATGGTGTGTACTACTACATGGTGTGTGCTACCACATGGTGTGTGCTACCACATGGTGTGTGCTACCACATGGTGTGTGCTACCACATGGTGTGTGCTACAGTGTGTGCTACACGGTGTGTACTACACAGTATGTGCTACACGGTGTGTGCTACACGGTGTGTGCTACCACATGGTGTGTGCTACACGGTGTGTGCTACCACATGGTGTGTGCTACACGGTGTGTGCTACCACACAGCACGCATCACTCATCAACCCAAGATGCTTCAGCAAACTCACCATATGCAATCTCCAGTGTGCACTCTCAGGGCGTAGAAGATGAAGAGATTGTGGGGAGGAAGAGTGTAGAAGTGAGTGGGTTGGCTTCAACAGACAGAAGAGAGAGATATTGAAGAGATTGGGAGACATGGAGATGATTGATATATATATATATATATATATATATATATATGTCGTGCCGATTAGGTAAAACTTTCGATTTTGGCTTAAATAGCAACGCTCTTCTTGCCATATAAGACAAGTGAAAATTTGTGTATGCCATAATTTCGCCAAAATCATTCTGAACATAACGAAAAAAATATATTTCATTGTGTTTGTTTATTATTAAATTAATGTTAACGTATCTAAAATATATTTAGTTGGGTTAGGCTAAATTAAATTGCACTTGTTGTAATAAGGTTAGGTAGGTTTTCAAAGTTTCTCTTGGTACAAAATTATAAATTCTTGTATTAACATAAATGAAAAAAATATATCTTTAAACGTATAAGAGAAAATTTTAGAAAGGACTTAATTTTAGATGAGTTCTTGCTAATTGACCAGTTTTACCTAATCGGCACGACATATATATATATATATATATATATCCTATATGTGTGTGTGTTAGATTTCTAAACCACGGGCGGGTTTAATATTAAAACCACGAGCTTATTATTATTTTCTGTCATCCGGAAGGGAAGCGCTGCTCCTGCTCTTCGGATGAAGAGCCCTTCACTAGCCCGAAGCAGGTCAGAACCCCAAGGTGCCGTCACCCCCCACGGGTCTAGCGCCTCTTAAACATGTTATAAAATCATTACTACAATAACAACAACAGCAGCAGCAACAACAACAACAACAACTACTACAAGTTTACAACTGCTACTACCACAACTACTACCACAACTACTACCACAACTACTACTACAACTTTACGGTTTCTACCACTACTATTACTACGACTGTTACAACTACTACTATTGCTGCTACAACTATCACAACAACTACATCTACTACTACTAAAACTACTACTAATAATAATTATAATGATCTCAACTCAACAAGCTTTAAATTACAGGTGTTCAGTGAATTATATTTGCCCAAGCAAAAAAAGAACTTCATTGTCCTCTAAAGGAAATTAAATACTCCCGTCGGAGTATTTAATGCCCCATCAAGGGTATTAAATACCACCTTACTGGGAGAATAAATATTCTGCCTTTTGTTTTACTGCTTTTGTAATTAGTGTTATTATGATGATTATTATTATTAGTATATTATTATTATTAATTATTTTTATATTATATTATCAAGACAGTGATGGAGTGAATGATGATGAAAGTTTTTCTTTTTCGGGCCACCCTGCCTTGGTGGGAATCGGCCGATGTGTTAAAAAAAAATTATCATTATTATTTGCTTAAATATGAATGAATGACATTTTCTGGCTCTTTTTTTTTTTCATTTTATTTCATCTTGTGGAAAAGAAAAAAAATGATGGCAAATGGATGTCATATTTGTATAGACTGAGAGATTGATTTAATAAAAGCACAGATTATAGTCCTATGATTTCATGGAAATACAGGTTATAGTCATATAATTTATATGGAAAAAGATTATCGGCCGATGTGTTAATAAAAAAAATAGTTATATTGCCAGTCATTTTCTGTAGTTCTTAACGTGTTAATTACGTGTTTCTGAACATGTTAATTACGTGTTTTTGAACATGTTACGTGTTTCTGAACATGTTAATTACGTGTTTCTGAACATGTTAATTACGTATTTTTTAACATGTTAATTACGTATTTTTAACATGTTAATTGCGTGTTTCAGAACATGTTAGTTACGTGTTTCTGAACATGTTAATACGCTTTTAAAAATCCAGTTATATTTTCGTTGACATTAGGTTGTTTTAAAACTTAACAAACACGTATACATACGAGAGGTGTATATCTGTCTGTCAGTGTTTACACACTGATAGTATACACAGTGTACACACAGTAAACTATCAGTGTATATACACTGATAGTTTACTGTAATCCCTATTTTAGGGGATTACAGTATTTTTGATTGGTGATATAAAAATGGTTATATTCATAACTATTATTTTTAAAGGGGTGGAGGGGTAGGCCAGTGGAAGGGCTCGGTCAGATGACCAAAAGGTCCAGCTGTGGGTCATCATATGACTAAGACCCGCGTCAGGAAACACTTGTCCTGTTTCCTGACCAACCTTATACCTACCCTGACTGGTGAAGAACAGGTGATATACAGCCCTAATGACCCTCGTGTAGTCGATAGGCTTCAACCCCCACTAACGAAGCAAGCAACACACACACACACACGATAGAAAAAAAACAAGCGGCACTTGTTTGACAGTAGACTTGAAAGGAAGAAAGTAGCTGAACATTATTCTTTTAAAAACAAAATCTCGTAAGTAGCTTGACTTTAAATGCTTCTGGAAAAAAAAAGTTTGAACAAAAGGAGTTTCATTTGAGTTTTTTTTTTTTTTTGAGTATCTTTGACAAGTAAAACACAAGTTTTATTAATGTGCAGAGTTGTGAGTCTGGATGGTTGGGTCTTTCAGAGGAGGGGGAAGAGGAGGAGGAGGAGGAGGGGAGGGGAAGGAAGAGGAAGAGGAGCACCATGCAAGTGCTTTATGTGAAAACTTGCAACAGCGGCACCTTCATTAATTTCTGCCTCTCCTCACATACTCCCCCCCCGTCTCCTCCTCCTCCTCTTGTCCTGGTATATTCTCTTATATTCTCATCTTATATTCCCCTGCCCTTTTCTCCTCCGAAAATATCTGAAATTAAAAAAAAAATGCTCGAAAAAATTGAAAAAGTGAAAATATGGTAAAAAATCTGCGATTCTCCTTGTGTTTACTTATTGTCTCTCTCCTGTTCTTCTCCTGCTGTCTCAGTCTCTCTCCTGTTCTTCTCCTGCTGTCTCAGTCTCTCTCCTGTTCTTCTGCTGTCTCAGTCTCTCTCCTGTTCTTCTCCTGCTGTCTCAGTCTCTCTCCTGTTCTTCTCCTGCTGTCTCAGTCTCTCTCCTGTTCTTCTCCTGCTGTCTCAGTCTCCTCCCAACACTGCCATTCTTGCAACACTCTCTCATTCTTGTAACACTCTGTCATTCTTGCAACACTCTCATTCTTGTAACACTCTCATTCTTGTAACACTCTGTCATTCTTGCAACACTCTCTCATTCTTGTAACACTGTCATTCTTGTAACACTCTCTCATTCTTGTAACACTTTCTCATTCTTGTAACACTGTCATTCTTGCAACACTCTCTCATTCTTGCAACACTCTCCCATTCTTGTAACACTCTCCCATTCTTGTAACACTCCCATTCTTGCAACACTCCCATTCTAGTAACACTCTCCCATTCTTGTAACACTGTCATTCTTGTGATACTCGGCCATTCTTGCAACACTCAACCATTCTTGTAATACTCAGCTATTCTTGCAACACTGCCATTCGTGCAACACTCTGCCATTTTTTCAACACTCAGCCATCAGACATTCTTGCAACACTCAGCTATTCTTGCAACACTGTCATTCTTGCAACACACTGCTATTCTTGCAACACATTGCCATTCTTGCAACACACTGCTATTCTTGCAACACCGTGCCATTCTTGCAACACACTGCCATTCTTGCACCACACTGCCATTCTTGCAACACTGACATTCTTGCAACACTGTCATTCTTGCAACACTGCCATTCTTGCAACACTGCTATTCTCTTTGCGCTACGTGGAACACGCTATTCTGTTCCTTCCAATATATCTTCTCTCTCCCCTTCAGTCTGCATATACGTCTCGTGCAGAGACCGTCCTCGTGTGGAAACCGTCCTCGTGAGGACACCGTCCTCGTGTGGACACCCTCCTTGTGTGGGCACCGTCCTCGTACTCACCAAATTGTGGTTGCAGGGGTCGATTCATAGCTTCTGGCCTCGTATGATCTTCCTCGTGTGAAGACTGGCCTCGTATGATCGTCCTCGTGTGAAGACTGGCCTCGTATGATCGTCCTCGTGTGAAGACTGGCCTCGTATGATCGTCCTCGTGTGAAGACTGGCCTCTTATGATCGTCCTCGTGTGAAGACTGGCCTCGTATGATCGTCCTCGTGTGAAGACTGGCCTCGTATGATCGTCCTCGTGTGAAGACTGGCCTCGTATGATCGTCCTCGTCTGAAGACTGGCCTCGTATGATCGTCCTCGTCTGAAGACTGGCCTCGTATGATCGTCCTCGTGTGAAGAATGGCCTCGTATGATCGTTCTCGTGTGAAGACTGGCCTCGTATGATCGTCCTCGTGTGAAGACTGGCCTCGTATGATCGTCCTCGTGTGAAGACTGGCCTCGTATGATCGTCCTCGTGTGAAGACTGGCCTCGTATGATCGTCCTCGTGTGAAGACTGGCCTCGTATGATCGTTCTCGTGTGAAGACTGGCCTCGTATGATCGTCCTCGTGTGAAGACTGGCCTCGTATGATCGTCCTCGTGTGAAGACTGGCCTCGTATGATCGTCCTCGTCTGAAGACTGGCCTCGTATGATCGTCCTCGTCTGAAGACAAGTCTTATGGCGACCAGAGTTTAAAAAAAAAAAAATGATGAATTTGGTTTCGAGAACGAGTTCTCATATTTCTTCCCTTATGCTTCGGTCTCACCTTCCGGTCTGACAGCTATGATGCATTTTTTTCCGTTTTCTCCAGCATCCCCGCGTGACTTTTAAGATGGTGCGTCTCACCCGCCCAGCTCTCTCGCGAGGGTCAACTCCAGTGGAGATAAGTCACTTTGTCCGACCTTTTTTGGGGGTTATCCTAGGTAATTTACACGTATGTTACTATGTGTGATAATTTGTGTAACTGTATTTATGTATACCTGTACTTAATAACACGGTGATCGAGGAATCTAACGTAGTTTACCATCTTTATTTTCTCATAGGTCCGTTTTCTATGGTAATTTTTATAATAATATAATAATAATTATAATAATTTTAATAATATTTATTTCCTACACGTTCACGATACAACTTATACAGACCATTGCTGACACCAGTGGCGTACAATATAGAAAGACCCTTAACATGACTCACGAAATCGTAATAACACGATTGCAAACAAACCATACCACGGGTGGGGTTCGAACCCGCGGTCAGAGAGTCTCAAACTCCAGACCGTCGCGTAAGCCACTGGGCCAGCTAGCTTCAAAGCTAGCTGGCCCAGTGGCTACGCGACGGTCTGGAGTTTTGAGACTCTCTGACCGCGGGTTCGAACCCCACCGTGGTATGGTTAGAAAGACCCTTGTTATGCAGAGCATTTCGGGCAAATTAGGTTAATTTTGTCCCCAGGATGCGACCAACACCAGACGTCTGACACCCAGGTACCTATTTTACTGCTAGGTGAACAGGGACAGCAGGTGTCTTAAGGAAACACATCCTAATGTTTCCACCTGTACCGGGGATCGAACTACGGACACTCAATGTGTGAGGTAAATGCGCTACCAACCGAGGTACGGGTCAGCTACAGGTACACATAAGTACAATTGTCATAAATAGTGTAAATTACATAGGATAACTCCTCTCCCCCCAAAAAAAATCAGAGTGATTTATTTCCATTGGGGTTCATGAAGATTGAAATATATAAGGGAATAACGCAACAAACCCGCACATACGAGTAAAATTTGTGACGACGTTTCGGTCCGACTTGGACCATTACCTAGTTCACGTAGGACCGAAATGTCGTTATGATGCTTTGGCCCGCCTCATGGTAAGCGAAAACACATGACGCTCTAGTCCACTGAACTACACAAGCCTTAAGAGTAGCGCATCCAGTAGGACTGAATGTTGTACTCGCTACCCAAGGACATACGGTGGTGTGCAGTGTAGTTATTGATCAATATATATATATATATATATATATATATATATATATATATATGCTAGGAATTCGCAAGAGCAGGCGAAATATTCACAAACACTGATCTCTGGCCGACGGAGACTCGAACCTACGAACCTCATGACAAGGTACGCAGTGCTTTACCGACCGTACCACACTGGTCCAATACCTTGGCATCCAGCTCTCGCTAGACGTTACTCCAAGGTACGGTCGGTAAAGCACTGCGTACCTTGTCATGAGGTTCGTAGGTTCGAGTCTCCGTCGGCCAGAGATCAGTGTTATATATATATATATATATATATATATATATATATATATATATATATATATATATATATATATATATATATATATATATATATATATATATATATGTATATGTATATATGTATATCATTCTGCAGCAAAGATCGTCTTCAGAAGAGGACCTTACAGTAAACAAGGCACATCTACCATCCGGGAATGAGAAAATCACTACCAGTAACAACACACTAAAGAAAATACTAATAAAAAAATTGAAGCGTGAATGCATTCAAGTGGCTTGATGAAGGAAATGAATTCATGAATGCAGTGAGTTGTCCGTCCTTGCATCCCCGAGGCTACAATCAAGGAAGCATCTCTCTCTCTCTCTCTCTCTCTCTCTCTCTCTCTCTCTCTCTCTCTCTCTCTCTCTCCTCTCTCTTCTTCTCTCATTCTCTCTAGGTTTCTTCGATATATTACAATGTTTTGTGTTTATATTGTAAGGTGGATTCTGTTGTTTTAATATCTGTACAGTGTGTACTTGTATGGGTTAGTTTGAATTCTTTGGAGTGGGAAATAGGCTTGATCCTTGGAGTGAAGAGCTGTTCCAGCATCAAGGCTTCCCAAGCGCCTTATTTCCCTTACAAGGGTAAACTAGTATAGTTTTACTGTTAGCATCTGCGTTTCCCATGTCTGTCTGTCTGTTAGTCTTGGTTTGACAGTCTCCGCAACAGTGCGCTTTGTTCAGGCACTTGTTGCTCTGAAGGTGCCACTGCTGGCACCTCTAGCCGCTCATCTCTTAGCTTATGTCACTCACTCATCACCAGGTGATGGAAGATGTCTCTCACTCATCACCAGGTGATGAAAGATGTCTCTCACTCATCACCAGGTGATGAAAGATGTCTCTCACTCATCACCAGGTGAAGAAAGATGTCTCTCACTCATCATCAGGTGAAGAAAGATGTCTCACTCATCACCAGGTGAAGAAAGATGATCATTCTCTTATCTCATGTCTCTCACTCATCACCAGGTGATAGAAGATGATCATTCTCTTATCTCATGTCTCTCACTCATCACCAGGTGATGAAAGATGATCATTCTCTTATCTCATGTCTCTCACTCATCACCAGGTGATGAAAGATGATCCGTCTCTTATCTCATGTCTCTCACTCATCAGGTGATGAAAGATGATCAGTCTCTTATCTCATGTCTCTCACTCATCACCAGGTGGTGGAAGATGATCAGTCTCTTATCTCATGTCTCTCATGCATCACCAGGTGATGGAAGATGATCAGTCTCTTATCTCATGCCTCTCACACATCACCAGGTGGTGGAAAAATATCATTCTGTTATATCATGTCTCTCACCATCACCAGATGATGAAAATGATCATTCTGTTATATCATGTCTCTCACTCATCACCAGATGATGAAAGATGATCATTCTCTTATCTCATGTCTCTCACTCATCACCAGGTGATGGAAGATGATCAGTCTCTTATCTCATGTCTCTCACTCATCACCAGGTGATGGAAGATGATCATTCTGTTATATCATGTCTCTCACTCATCACCAGATGATGGAAAATGATCATTCTGTTATATCATGTCTCTCACTCATCACCAGATGATGAAAGATGATCATTCTCTTATCTCATGTCTCTCACTCATCAACAGGTGATGGAAGATGAATTTGGCACTGATCCATTTTACTCATCACAGGTGATGGAAGGGTGTCGTAACTCCTTACTGATGCCTATACCATCCTGAGTGAACTGACTCGTAGAAAAACCCTTAAAGTTGTAACGCACATGGAATATCATTTATAACATAAGTGCTACTTGGAGGCCTGTTTAATCCTCCTTATGAAGGCTATCACAATCCTTGCACAGGGGAACAATACCTTCAAAGTGGTACAACCACACTTCCAGCAGGTGGAAGTCACCCTTCCAATGAAGTGCCTACTTCGACGACCGGCAAATCCTTCCCCAGGGGAACAAAAACCTTCCTAGAAACAATCACACTTTCCCACAGGGGAACAATCACACCTTCCCACAGGGGAACAACCACACTTTCCCACAGGGGAACAACCACACCTTCCCACATGGGAACAATCACACCTTCCCACAGGGGAACAAACACACCTTCCCACAGGGGAACAAACAAACCTTCCCCTAGGAAAACAACCACAAATTCCCACAGGGGAACAATCACACCTTCGCACAGGGGAACAACCACACCTTCCCACAGAGGAGCAATCACACCTTCCCACAGGGGAACAACCACACCTTCCCACAGGGGAACAATCACACCTTCCCACAGGGGACCAATCACACCTTCCCACAGGGGAACAAACAAACCTTCCCCTAGGAAAACAACCACAAATTCCCACAGGGGAACAATCACACCTTCGCACAGGGGAACAACCACACCTTCCCACAGAGGAGCAATCACACCTTCCCACAGGGGATCAACCACACCTTCCCACAGGGGAACAATCACACCTTCCCACAGTGGAACACCCACAACTTCCCACAGTGGAACACCCACACCTTCCCACAGGGGAACAGTCACACCTTCCCACATGGGAACAACCACACCTTCCCACATGGGAACAACCACACCTTCCCACAGGGGAACAACCACACCTTCCCACAGGGGAACAACAGCACCTTCCCACAGGGGAACAACCGCACCTTCCCACAGGGGAACAATCACACCTTCCCACAGGGAAACAACCACACCTTCCCACAGGGGAACAACCACACATTCCCACAGGGGAACATCCACACCTTCCCACAGGGGAACAACCACACCTTCCCACAGGGGAACAACCACACCTTCCTACAGGGGAACAACCACAAATTCCCACAGGGGAACAACCACACTTTCCCACAATGGAACAACCACACCTTCCCACAGGGGAACAATCACACCTTCCCACAGGGGAACAACCACACCTTCCCACAGGGGAACAACCACACCTTCCCACAGGGAACAACCACACCTTCCCACAGGGAACAACCACACCTTCCCACAGGGGAACAACCACACCTTCCCACAGGGAACAACCACACCTTCCCACAGGGAACAACCACACCTTCCCACAGGGGAACAACCACACCTTCCCACAGGGGAACAACCACACCTTCCCACAGGGGAACAACCACACCTTCCAAAGGGAACAACCACACCTTCCCACAGGGAACAACCACACCTTCCCACAGGGAACAACCACACCTTCCCACAGGAACAACACACCTTCCACCAGGGAACAATACACCTTCCCACAGGAGAACAAATCACTTCCACAGGTAGAAACGCAACACCTTCCACCAGGTGAACATACTGACACTTCCACAGGGAACTCATTACACTTCCATCGTGTACTGAACAGCCATCACTGTCCACAGGGAAACCACACCTGTCCACCACGGAGAAACACCTTCCACGTGGGAACTACCACACTCCCTACAGGGATCAATCCACACACTTCAGCACAGGCATCCACTCACACTTCCCACGGAAAACGTCACACCTTCAACAGGTGATCAGGCCACACTTCCCACAGGTGAACACACACCTTCCACGGATACACACTCCCACAGGGTAACTACATTGACACCCTTCCCACAGGGTAACGCACACCTTGTCCACGGTACAATCACCTTCCACGGGAACTACACACGGCCTCCACGGGAACATCACAGCTTCATCACTGGAATCCACCTCCACGGGAACAACACACCTTCCCACAGGGAACAACACACTTTCCACGAAACACACACTTCAGGTAAAACACACCTTATCACGGACACACCTTCCACGGAATAACTGCTACCAGGGAATCAACTGGTCCACTCCCACAGGATGTAACTGCAACAGTGTTAAGTCCTCCTGAAGCCATCGATTCAGTTATCACTCTGTCACTCCTACTGCAACACAGTTGTCACTGGGCCAGTCATCGTATAACTTTCAGTTATACTGTCCAAAACGTTAACTGTACAGTTGATCACTGGTCCACCTCACAGTGTAACTGCAGTTGATCACTGGTCCATCCCACGGTGTAACTGTACAGTTGATCACTGGTCTACCTCACAGTGTAACTGTGCAGTTGATCACTGGTCCATCCCACGGTGTAACTGTGCAGTTGGTCACTGGTCCATCCCACGGTATAACTACAGTTGATCACTGGTCCACCCCACGGTGTAACTGTGCAGTTGGTCACTGGTCCATCCCACGGTATAACTACAGTTGATCACTGGTCCACCCCACGGTGTAACTGTGCAGTTGGTCACTGGTCCATCCCACGGTGAAACTGCACAGTTGATCACTGGTCCATCCCACGGTATAACTACAGTTGATCACTGGTCCATCCCACGGTGTAACTGTACAGTTGATCACTGGTCCACCCCACGGTGTAACTGTACAGATGATCACTGGTCCATCCAACGGTGTAACTTTACAGTTGATCACTGGTCCACCCCACGGTGTAACTGTACATTTGATCACTGGTCCATCCCACAGTGTAACTGTACATTTGATCACTGGTCCATCCCACAGTGTAACTGTACATTTGATCACTGGTCCACCCCACGGTATAACTACAGTTGAACACTGGTCCATCCCACGGTGTAACTGTACAGTTGATCACTGGTCCACCCCACAGTGTAACTGTACAGTTGATCAATGGTCCACCCCACAGTGTAACTGTACAGTTGATCACTGGTCCACCCCACAGTGTAACTACATTTGATCACTGGTCCATCCCACGGTGTAACTGTACAGTTGATAATCACTGGTCCATCCCACGGTGTAACTGTACAATTGATCACTGGTCCATCCCACGGTGTAACTGTACAGTTGATCACTGGTCCATCCCACGGTGTAACTGTACAGTTGATAATCACTGGTCCATCCCACGGTGTAACTGTACAGTTGATAATCACTGGTCCACCCCACGGTGTAACTGTAGAGCTGATCACTGGTTCACCCCACGGTGTAATTGTACAGATGATCACTGGTCCACCCCACGGTGTAACTGTACAGCTGATCACTGGTTCACCCCACGGTGTAACTGTACAGCTGATCACTGGTTCACCCCACGGTGTAACTGTACAGCTGATCACTGGTTCACCCCACGGTGTAACTGTACAGATGATCACTGGTTCACCCCACGGTGTAACTGTACAGCTGATCACTGGTCCACCCCACGGTGTAACTGTACAGATGATGATCACTGGTTCACCCCACGGTGTAACTGTACAGTTGATCACTGGTCCACCCCACGGTGTAACTGTACAGTTGATGATCACTGGTTCACCCTACGGTGTAACTGTACAGTTGATGATCACTGGTTCACCCCACGGTGTAACTGTACAGATGATCACTGGTTCACCCCACGATGTAACTGTACAGATGATCACTGGTTCATCCCACGGTGTAACTGTACAGTTGATCACTGGTCCACCCCACGGTGTAACTGTACAGTTGATGATCACTGGTTCACCCCACGGTGTAACTGTACAGATGATCACTGGTTCATCCCACGGAGTAACTGTACAGATGATCACTGGTTCATCCCACGGTGTAACTGTACAGTTGATGATCACTGGTCCATCCCACGGTGTAACTGTACAGTTGATGATCACTGGTCCATCCCACGGTGTAACTGTACAGTTGATGATCACTGGTCCATCCCACGGTGTAACTGTACAGTTGATGATCACTGGTTCACCCCACGGTGTAACTGTACAGATGATCACTGGTTCATCCCACGGTGTAACTGTACAGATGATCACTGGTCCATCCCACGGTGTAACTGTACAGTTGATGATCACTGGTCCATCCCACGGTGTAACTGTACAGTTGATGATCACTGGTTCATCCCACGGTGTAACTGTACAGTTGATGATCACTGGTCCATCCCACGGTGTAACTGTACAGATGATCACTGGTCCATCCCACGGTGTAACTGTACAGATGATCACTGGTTCACCCCACGGTGTAACTGTACAGATGATCACTGGTTCACTCCACGGTGTAACTGTACAGATGATCACTGGTCCATCCCACTGTGTAACTGTACAGATGATCACTGGTCCATCCCACGGTGTAACTGTACAACTGATCACTGGTTCACCCCACGGTGTAACTGTACAGATGATCACTGGTCCATCCCACTGTGTAACTGTACAGATGATCACTGGTCCATCCCACGGTGTAACTGTACAGATGATCACTGGTTCACCCCACGGTGTAACTGTACAGATGATCACTGGTCCATCCCACGGTGTAACTGTACAGATGATCACTGGTTTATCCCACGGTGTAACTGTTCAGCTGATCACTGGTTCACCCCACGGTGTAACTGTACAAATGATCACTGGTTCACCCCACGGTGTAACTGTACAGATGATCACTGGTTCACCCCACGGTGTAACTGCTGACGCTGGTGTGATGATAAACCGGAGGGACTGACAGTTCACAGCTTTGGTGACTCTGCAGCGCTTTGATATGTACCAGCAACGCTTGTGACCGATAACATACGATAGCATCACGAGAAGATAACCCAGACCGTACCTAACAACACTTGCCTATATTTCTGTGCAGTTAGGAGAATAATTCCACACGAGTGGTTTCTTCAGTCCTAATACAGTATCGGAGGTAAAGTATATATGGCGTCAGGATGGCTTCATCAGTTCATTACAGGGAGTGGTGACGATCAGAGGAGTTTGAGGTAATCCGTCCCTCATCTTGGAGTCGTTGTAATCAGTCCATCAATCTTGATAATACAGCATAAGCGGGAGGACTGATTGACTAATTACATGGACTCCATGTTGAGGGACTGATTACCTCAAACTCCTTCTGATCTTCACCATTCTTCTTTGTATTGGACTGATGAAGCCACTGTGTGGCGAAACGCTTCCACAATAAAGATACCCAAGTGTTGCACATGTGTCTAATTTGTCTGGCTTGTCACCAGTGGCTGTGTCCAAGCCACAAGGGTGTTACCACCTGCAGTATGCACCACACTCTTGGATAGCACAGGAGACCTTACACATCAACTCGTAGGCAGGAGTCATCAAGGTCTCAACACACACACACACACACACACACACACACACACACACACACACACACACACACACACACACACACACACACACAGGAAGTGGTTTAAATGCTCTGACATCCACTTCTCTTACATAAAAAAAAATTCTTTGCATATAATTTCCTCTCAACACATTTTATTTCAAATTTCGGTTACGTTTATTTTATTACGTCCACAAAACTACGCTAAAGCCCCCGAGATTCCAAGAGTAGATTTTAACATATTTTCCTATGTCTTAACGTATTTTCATATGTCTTTACATATTTCAACGTATTTTCATATATCTTAACGTCTTTCAACGTATTTTCATATATCTTAACGTCTTTCAACGTATTTTCATATATCTTAACGTCTTTCAACGTATTTTCATATATCTTAGTGTATTTCAACGTAATTTTGAATAGTATACCTCTTTAAATGATTTTTTTTTAAATATTAACTCTTGAGCTTTGAGCTTGATTGACCAGAGCGTCGGTAAGATGGGGAAGGAAGAAGGATGGGTAAGGATGGAAATTGGGAAATAGGTGGGGGGGAGAGGGGGAGGTTAGGGTTATAAAGGTAAGTGGCCTATCCACTTTGGCGCAATATAATAAGTGTATGTGTATGTAGAGTAATACATAAGTAAATTTTATGAGGAGGATATGCCTTCACCCCATCAGTTGCACACAGGTATACTACTGTATAACAGCATGACACTGAATTGGGAGAATGCATACTATTTAAAGTTTTTTTTTTTTTTTTTTTTTTTTTTTTTTCCGGAAAGGCTGCCGCAAAAGGTGGTAGTTTCTGGGCATTCGGTGTTGATGGTGGTTAGCCCGGTACTGGAGGAGCAGTTTCAATAGGTGGTAGGTGTAGGGCTTTTGATGTTGTTGGTAGCTAGCCCGGAGTTGTACAAGCAGTTTCTGAGGTGGTGTCCTAAAATAGGAAGGTCATAGGTGTTACAATGGTAATTGTAATATGTAGTTTGGAGAAGGTAGGTCACCCATAAATGGGAGTTTTTATCTATGTTGTTGAACATAGACTGGGACTGGTGGTATCCACTCTTCTGGTTCGACGGGGAGATCACTCAGGATTCTGGGTCGTGGGTAGTTGTCATTGTGGATGTAGCGCCTAACTCTTTGCTGCAGAGTCATTCTTTGGGTTCGGTGGGGAGGTGTGGTGATGACATAGTCGGTTGTGTTTACCGGTTGTGGGGGGTGTTCTCTATCCGGTACATATAATTCTTGCATGTCGTATAGCTGTCTTTTCGCTAGTTTATCTATCCTTACATTAATTGCATCGAGTTCTTGTTGTATATGTAGGTCTTCAGTTCTGATTCTGTCTCTTAATCTGGTCCCAGTGATAAAGCGGAGGGCTTTGTTCTGGACTCGTTGAAGCCGCAGCCTGTTGGTTTTAGTTGTAAGTGATAGTGGTACGCAAGGATATTCCAACAGAGGTCTGATCATCATCTTGTAGAGGTGCTTCTTGATGTGGGTTGGTGCTTCTTTGAATCTGAATAGTTGGCTGAGGCGGCTTTAGCTAGATTCACTTTTTTAGAGATGTGTGAAGTGGAGTGAAGTAATCTGTCGATCTCATATCCCAGGATTTTGTTAGGGTTTCTGATACCGACCTGTGATCCTCTTATGGAGATACCTCCTTTGTCTTCTATGGTTTCTGGGAGACAGCCAATGGTGCTAATGAGGACTTTTTCTGTGTTAGTTGTGATTCTCCACTTTTTCTCCCAATTAGCAGTTCTTCGTAATTCTTCATTCATTTTCGCTATTACTCTCCTGTATTTTGTTGCACCTGTTATGGGGGCGGATGACACAACATGAATCACGTCGTCTGCAAATTGGGTGATGATGGTGTCATTATGTTCTGGTTGCGGGAGGTCATTTACATAGATATTGAAGAGTATGGGGCTAAGGCATGAGCCTTGAGGTACTCCAGCTGTTGGGTTGAAAGGGACTGCCGATTTGCCATTAAAGTTGGGGATGATTCTTCGACCTGTTAGGAAATTGAATATAAGCCTGAGAAAGGTCCAGTTATGATCTGGTAGATCAGCAAGTTTAAATATAAGCCCATCGTGCCAGAGACTGTCGAAGGCTTTGTGAACGTCCCTCGTTGCAATTAGGGCCAGGTGTCCTTGATTCCTCAGGCTTACAGCAGCATCATAGATGATGTTGATAGCATGCTGCGTTCCACGATGGGACCTGAAACCAAACTGTTTTTCTGAGAAAAGGTGATTAAATTCAATGTAGTAGTTCAGTCTATTGGAAATGATTTTCTCAAAGACTTTGCCAGCGACTTCTAGTAGAGAGATAGGTCTGTAATTTTCTGGGTTACGGGTGTCCTTATTGGGTTTAGAGATGAAGATAATCTTAGCTGTTTTAAATGATGTAGGGAAGTAGCCAGACGCCAGGATAGCATTTAAGATGTTTAATAGGGACATCTTGCAATTACGGGGTAGGTATTTTATCTGTTTTACTGTTATGCCTGAGGGTCCAGGGGCCTTATTTCTCATTCGTCCAATGACTTGGGTCATTTCCTTAAGGATGATTGGCCTTGTGAGAGGGTGCTCTGGTTCAAGAGAAGATGTATCAATTGTTAATATTGGCTGGAAGTCTTCCCGGTTCTCGTCACGCCACTGATTGACCCACACGTAATGGTTGTTGTTAAATCTTCTGCTGACATTGTGAGATAGAATTTTCTTCCACACCTCTCTCATCAAATCAACTTGATCCTGTGGGTCATCGAGTAAGGTGGTCACCTCCTCGCCAACATCATTAGTGAATGAGTGTGAGGAGTTGAGTGGGTAAGTGCTTAGCCCCCAGTAGTCTGCGGATCTTGCTCCAGAATCGTTCTGGTTGTCGCTTATACTGATTAGCTTGCAGCACAAGGTATTTCCATAGGTCTCTTTGTGCTGAGTGATTAGGGTTGTTAATTCCCTTCTCATTCTTAGGAGTACATCGTGAGTGGGCTGGCCTGAGAGGAGATTCCTTCTACATTCAGCTTGATAATTGTTCATTCTGTCTTTTATTTTCTAGTTGGTTTGTACTGTTGGTAAACCCTGGAGGTGGTTAGTTGGCAGCATGCTTCAGTGGCCTCGGTGATTCTATTTGCAGAGATGCTATCGCCACATCTATTGCAGTGGAGGGTTGGTTGTCAAGAAGAATAGTCTGGTCGTTTGCTAGGTAATCCCTGAAGGGTCGAAGCCAAGTGTTTTCAGGTTGGGTTTAGGGCGGATGGGTGTGCGGAATGGGTGGATTCTAGCTTAATTATGACAGGGATATGGTCAGAGCCGACGTTGCCGCCCGGGGACACTTTGCAGTGGAACAGATCGCAGTCCCTGTTGGTGAGTACTATGTCAGAGTCCCTGGGTGGGGCCCACATATGATTTAAAGAATGGGCCCTGGAAAGATAGATTTCTTGCCGCCATTAGGTTGAAGAGTTGTTTCCCTTTATGGTCACCCTGCGGGAGGGCGGCGCCACAGTTAAAGAGAGCGGGGTGGTGGGCATTGAAATCACCTGCTAGGACTGTAGGGACGTTTCGACTGAGTAATCTATGTAAGGGGATAGACTCAATGTACGGCTGTCTGGGGGAAAGTAGCCGTTCCCACTACGAGTCGGCCATAGGAGGTCAGCAGTTCTATTGCTAGGATGTTGTCCTCTTCGACATGGATGTTACGGAATTCATATCCCCGCTTCACAAGGATGGCTACTCCACTATAAGGCCCTCTGGATTTCTCGAGTGTTGAGTAACCGGGGAGTTTTATGTGTTGGTCAGGTCTGGCTGTGTTTCGTTGAGGAGGATAATGTCTGGGTTGTGGTTACACAACTCTATTTCAAAAGGTAGCGGTTGTTGAAGAAGTGGTGAATGTTGATTTGCAGAATTGTGATCCCCATTATTTTACGTGCTTAGGTGTATAGCTGCAAGCAGAGGAGGTACGTTTGGAGGTGCAGTCCCGATGGGGTTGGTTGCGCCTGCCAGTGTGTTTCAGAGGGTAGGAGGGTATACTCCTGGGTGTTTACCTGCGAGAATAGAGAGGCTTCATCGCTGCTATTGGTAATGGTAACATCAGGTGACACTTCAGACTCATTCTCTGATCCCGAACTCATGTACGAGTCTGTGTCCCTCCGGTGTACTGGGGTCTCAGAACTGCCGCAGCTTGAAATAGGGGACACTGGTTCTGGTGTTGGAGGTCTAGTTCATCAAGACTATCTAGTTGCCCAGTGACTGTCTCCCTCTGAGTAGCGTGGGAGCCTGGGCGGTCAGTTTGGTCATCCTCCATGACGGTGGGTTCTGAACCTGTGTGGTCAGTTAGGTCAGCCACATTGGCGGGGAGTTCTGGACCTGAGTGGTCAGTTAGGTTAGCCTCAAAGGCGGTAGATTGTGCAACAGCTTCCGTAACCGGTGCCGGGATCGTCACTTCCCTGCGAGGGGCTGGTTGGGTAGGGGCCAGAGTATGTGGGGAAGATCCCATATGAGATCGCACTATGTCTGGATATTGTATGACTATGGAACCATTGGCTTCAAACAAGGCATTGATGAGGGTGCAGAATAGCGGTCATCACCCTTTGCTAGTTCCTTTGCTATCAAATAGAAGGCAGTGCTCTTCATTACTCCCTCTTGGATGGGGCCAGGGGGAATAGGGTAGAAAGGTGTGCCTTGAGCTTGGGGTGGGCTAGGAGTAGAGTAGGTTGGAGTTGGATGGGGTGGGTGGGATATTGGTTGGTTCCAGGCATTGTTGGTTGAAGTGGTAGCAGTGGGGGCACTGGCATTGTTGGATGAAGAGGTAGCAGTGGAGGCACTGCCAGAGCTTGGTAGGCTTGGGAAGGCTCCTTGGGATACAATGGGAGGTGACTGATCAGTGTTTCTGTTATTCAGTGCTGACTTCCTGTTGTCCAGGATTTTCTGAATTTCAGCCTTCCTGATGGGGCAGCCAGGGAGACAGCGTGGTGCTTATCGCCACAGAGGATGCACTTGGGTTTGCTCCTGTTGGGCATTCCCTATGAACATGTTCTCCAGCACAGATACTGCAAATGGTTTGCTCCTTGTTGCATTTGTTGGTGTTATGCCCAAACTGGTAGCATCTGTAGCATTGGGTAATTGGGACAAACCTTTCCATACTCACTTGATCAGGTGTGCATTTCATGCCAAAACATTTCAGGCCTTGTTCACAAACAAGCTTGGCCTCATCAGGAGTCTCAAGAATGAGCTTCAGCGATTGTTGGTTAGCCGCATTCCTGTTGAATTTGTATGCCTGGAGAACCTTGAACTCATTTTCCTGGTTGATCTCCTCAACGAGTTCATCAGCAGTATGCTCACGCATGATGCTGTTGATACGTGCAACGAACACAGAACGCTGTGCCTGGAAGTTGTCAGGGGGAATGGGAGTGACTCCTTCATTGGCGAGTTTGTCAAGAACATTCCTCTTTAGTAGTTGCAATAGTTCCTCTTCCGAAGAGAGCAGTAGAATTGCACCAGCATAGGTATCAAAGATATCCACTGGTGCCACCGTGGCATTACTGCGAATGCAGTCAAGTATTTTCTTTTGGACTTCTTGTCACCAGTGACACGAAGTCTGACTCTTATAATTAGGCATGTTGCCTTGGTAATTTACAGCTGACACAGATAATATGCTGGAAAGAAATTAATTACCTGTGAAAGTGTCATCCTACTTCAGCTGACTCATGAAGGTCAGCCCTAAGATAGCCTACCCTCGAGGAGGTGAGGGGGATGGGGCCCAAGGCAAAGATCGACCGGATTTTAAAAACACACAGGCCACCGGATGGTCAAAATGCCTTGTTTTAAATCGCCAAAAGGCAAGTTGCCGAAAAATAAGAAGACAGGAAAGGCAGAAGGACAGCAGTGTGTAGAGAGTGTTCTGTGGATAGGCCAGTGTAGTGGTTTGGGTGATGGGGGGTAGGATGGGGCAGGATAAGGTGGGGGGATGGGGGGTGAGAGGAGGAACAAGCAGGCTAGTCACCGCCTTACCCTCTTGAAGGATGGGGCTCGAAGTGACAGCAAGCAAGTTTTCCTCTCCGCTCTGGTCAGCAGGAGGATCAGTGGTAGCTGGAGGATCAGTGTTCAGAGCAGCTGGGAGCGTCCTCCTCGACTGCAGCAGGGCAGCTGGAGGATCGGTGTACAGAGCAGCTAAGACGACGTCCTCTCTCGACGGCAGCAGGGCGAAGACCATGTGTCATCATCATATATATTAACTCCAATATATTTTTTTTGTAATATTTACTCCAATATAATTTTTTTTGTCTCTTATCTCAGAAATTTATGTAATACATTTTATATTAAATCTACAAATCCTCATGAAGGAAGTTTGATATTCACAATTTAAATTTTTGACGATTTACTGTATGTATATATATTTTTTTAAATTATGCATTTAAAAGTTTTTCTTGGCCGTGCCGAGTTATGTTTCAGCTCCGGGGAAAAACAGGCCTTTCATTCTCTGTTAATATTTAAATGGCCCTGGTTAAAGTCCCCACTTTTTAACACACTCAAACAAAATATTCTCTTGTTAGTTACACTGTGACTGAAACAAATTTTGTTATGATTATTATTATTATTATTTTTATTTTTATTAATAATAATAATATTATTATTATTTTATTAATATTATTATTATTATTTTCATTAATATTATTATTATTATTATTGGTAAGCGCTAAACTCGTAAATAAATTTTCCAGAGTGAGAGTCAGGTTTATGAATGTTTAATAGATAGCTGTGTTTGAGAGTCATGTAGCTTTGTTTGAGAGTCAGGTAGCTGTGTTTGAGTCAGGTAGCTGTGTTTGAGAGTCAGGTAGCTGTGTTTGAGAGTCAGGTAGCTGTGTTTGAGAGTCTAGTAGCTGTGTTTGAGAGTCAGGTAGCTGTGTTTGAGAGTCATGTAGCTGTGTTTGAGAGTCAGGTAGCAGTGTTCGAGAGTCAGGTAGCAGTGATTGAGAGTCAGGTAGCTGTGTTTGAGAGTCAGGTAGCTGTGTGTGAGAGTCAGGTAGCTGTGTGTGAGAGTCAGGTAGCTGTGTTTGAGAGTCAGGTAGCTGTGTGTGAGTCAGGTAGCTGTGTTTGAGAGTCAGGTAGGTGTGTTTGAGAGTCAGGTAGCTGTGTGTGAGAGTCAGGTAGCAGTGTGTGAGAGTCAGGTAGCTGTGTTTGAGAGTCAGGTAGCTGTGTTTGAGAGTCAGGTAGCTGTGTGTGAGAGTCAGGTAGCAGTGTGTGAGAGTCAGGTAGCTGTGTTTGAGAGTCAGGTACCTGTGTTTGAGTCAGATGAAAAAAAGTGAGTAGGTGTAAAGTTTATCAACTTGTGAGGTGAGATTTCCCTGGCGACCTACCTGCTCCAGCGACCGACCTGCTCCAGCGACCGACCTGCTTCAGAGACCGACCTGCTTCAGAGACAGACCTGCTTCAGAGACCGATCTGCTCATTCAGAAAGCAATATTTTTTCTTCACACACACACACACACACACACACACACACACACACACACACACACACACACACACACACACACACACACACACACACACACATGACAGTACAACAGTTAGCTGAGGTTCGAACCTGAAATATTTACAAATACAAAACTACTTACACCACCACATAAAACTACTTACACCACCACACAAAACTACTTACACCACCACACAAAACTACCCACACTATTACACAAAAACTACACTACCACAAGTGTCACCACAATCACCACCAAAGGTGTTATCACAGTGGATCACAAGACATCGTGAAGTGTGTATATCTTAGTGAATATACACCCAGAAGTGTGTATATCTTAGTGAATATACACCCAGAAGTGTGTATATCTTAGTGAATATACACCCAGAAGTGTGTATATCTTAGTGAATATACACCCAGAAGTGTGTATATCTTAGTGAATATACACCCAGAAGTGTGTATATCTTAGTGAATATACACCCAGAAGTGTGTATATCTTAGTGAATATACACCCAGAAGTGTGTATATCTTAGTGAATATACACCCAGAAGTGTGTATATCTTAGTGAATATACACCCAGAAGTGTGTATATCTTAGTGAATATACACCCAGAAGTGTGTATATCTTAGTGAATATACACCCAGAAGTGTGTATATCTTAGTGACTATACACCCAGAAGTGTGTATATCTTAGTGAATATACACCCAGAAGTGTGTATATCTTAGTGAATATACACTGAGTGGTGTGTATACACCGAGAGGAAGACGAAAAACAACGAACAACCACAGGGACAGTCCCAGGGGGAGAGGAACAACCACAGGGACAGTCCCAGGTGGAGAGGAACAACCACAGGGACAGTTCCAGGTGGAGAGGAACAACCACAGGGACAGTCCCAGGCGGAGAGGAACAACCACAGGGACAGTCCCAGGTGGAGAGGAACAACCACAGGGACAGTCCCAGGGGGAGAGGAACAACCACAGGGACAGTCCCAGGTGGAGAGGAACAACCACAGGGACAGTCCCAGGCGGAGAGGAACAACCACAGGGACAGTCCCAGGTGGAGAGGAACAACCACAGGGACAGTCCCAGGCGGAAGGAACAACCACAGGGACAGTCCCAGGTGGAGAGGAACAACCACAGGGACAGTCCCAGGGGAGAGGAACAACCACAGGGACAGTCCCAGGTGGAGAGGAACAACCACAGGGACAGTCCCAGGCGGAGAGGAACAACCACAGGGACAGTCCCAGGTGGAGAGGAACAACCACAGGGACAGTCCCAGGTGGAGAGGAACAACCACAGGGACAGTCCCAGGGGAGAGGAACAACCACAGGGTCAGTCCCAGGTGGAGAGGAACAACCACAGGGACAGTCCCAGTGGAGAGGAACAACCACAGGGACAGTCCCAGGTGGAGAGGAACAACCACAGGGACAGTCCAAGTGGAGAGGAACAACCACAGGGACAGTCCCAGGTGGAGAGGAACAACCACAGGGACAGTCCCAGGGGAGAGGAACAACCACAGGGACAGTCCCAGGTGGAGAGGAACAACCACAGGGACAGTCCCAGGGGAGAGGAACAACCACAGGGACAGTCCCAGGTGGAGAGGAACAACCACAGGGACAGTCCCAGGCGGAGAGGAACAACCACAGGGACAGTCCCAGGTGGAGAGGAACAACCACAGGGACAGTCCCAGGTGGAGAGGAACAACCACAGGGACAGTCCCAGGCGGAGAGGAACAACCACAGGGTCAGTCCCAGGTGGAGAGGAACAACCACAGGGACAGTCCCAGATGGAGAGGAACAACCACAGGGACAGTCCCAGGTAGAGAGGAACAACCACAGGGACAGTCCCAGGTGGAGAGAAACAACCACATGGACAGTCCCAGGTGGAGAGGAACAACCACAGGGTCAGTCCCAGGTGGAGAGGAACAACCACAGGGACAGTCCCAGGTGGAGAGGAACAACCACAGGGACAGTCCCAGGTGGAGAGGAACAACCACAGGGACAGTCCCAGGTGGAGAGGAACAACCACAGGGTCAGTCCCAGGTGGAGAGGAACAACAACAGGGACAGTCCCAGGTAGAGAGGAACAACCACAGGGACAGTCCCAGGTGGAGAGGAACAACCACAGGGTCAGTCCCAGGTGGAGAGGAACAACCACAGGGACAGTCCCAGGTGGAGAGGAACAACCACAGGGACAGTCCCAGGTGGAGAGGAACAACCACAGGGACAGTCCCAGGTGGAGAGGAACAACCACAGGGACAGTCCCAGGTGGAGAGGAACAACCACAGGGTCAGTCCCAGGTGGAGAGGAACAACCACAGGGACAGTCCCAGATGGAGAGGAACAACCACAGGGACAGTCCCAGGTGGAGAGGAACCACCACAGGGACAGTCCCAGGTGGAGAGGAACAACCACAGGGACAGTCCCAGGTGGAGAGGAACAACCACAGGGACAGTCCCAGGTGGAGAGGAACAACCACAGGGACAGTCCCAGGTGGAGAGGAACAACCACAGGGACAGTCCCAGGTGGAGAGGAACAACCACAGGGACAGTCCCAGGTGGAGAGGAACAACCACAGGGACAGTCCCAGGTGGAAAGGAACAACCACAGGGACAGTCCCAGGTGGAGAGGAACAACCACAGGGACAGTCCCAGGTGGAGAGGAACAACCACAGGGACAGTCCCAGGTGGAGAGGAACAACCACAGGGACAGTCCCAGGTGGAGAGGAACAACCACAGGGACAGTCCCAGGTGGAGAGGAACAACCACAGGGACAGTCCCAGGTGGAGAGGAACAACCACAGGGACAGTCCCAGGTGGAGAGGAACAACCACAGGGACAGTCCCAGGTGGAGAGGAACAACCACAGGGACAGTCCCATTTTCGATTAAAAGTTTGATTATTTAATTAACCCCACAATAAGGATATTGCTGGGCGGGTTTATATGGTCGTCCCAGTGTCGCTAGACTTCATTTTTTTTGCTAAAATATGTAGTTAATTGTACTTTTAATAGAAACTGATGATTATTTTCTTTCGGACTATTTCCTGTTTACCGTTAAAATTAAAGGATTTTGAAAAAAAATCTGTTATTTTAGATTTAAAATATTTTAATTTTAGTAGTAAGCGGCGGATTTTTTTCGGACCTGTCCGAAAAAAATCTGTCCTTGTCTTATGGTGTATATGGTTTCGTACACACTTTGTATATATATATATATATATATATATATATCAATGACAATGCGACTAGCTATGGATTCGAACCCATGCTGCTTTGTCCCGCCTCATGGTGTGCGAAAACCCATGACGCTCTAACCCACAGGACCACGTAATCCTACAAGAACCAAGCACCCAGCCAAGCTAGGTGTGTTACCCTTGGTCCGAGGACATATGGTGGTGTGGGTGCCTCTGAGCTAATTACATTCTCCTCCCCGTTTGGTGTACTAGCCTCAACGAGCAGTATTGGTATTGATCAATAACAACACTGCGACAAGGACCAAGGGTAACACACCTAGCTTGGCTGGGTGCGTGCTTGGTTCCTGTAGGATTACATGGTCCTGTGGGTTAGAGCGTCATGGGTTTTCGCTCACCATAAGGCGGGCCAAAGCAGCATGGGTTCGAATCCTTGGCTAGTCGCAGTGTTGTTATTGATCAATACCACTTGTTCGTGGTCACAATAATTATATATATATATATATATATATATATATATATATATATATATATATATATATATATATATATATATCCTAGGTAGTAGGTTGGTAGACAGCAACCACCCAGGAGGTACTACCGTCCTGCCAAGTGAGTGTAAAACGAAAGCCTGTATTTGTTTTACATGATGGTAGGATTGCTGGTGTCTTTTTTCTGTCTCATAAACATGCAAGATCTCAGGTATATCTTGCTACTTCTACTTACACTTAGATCACACTACACATTCATGTACAAGCATATATATACACACCCCTCTGGGGTTTCTTCTATTTTCTTACTAGTTCTTGTTCTTATTTCCTCTCCATGGGGAAGTGGAAAATAATTCTTCCTCCGTAAGCCATGTGTGTCGTAAGAGGCGACTAAAATGCCGGGAGCAAGGGGCTAGTAACCCCTTCTCCTGTATATATTACTAAATGTAAAGGAGAAACTTCGTTTTTCCTTTTGGGCCACCCTGCCTCGGTGGGAAACGGCTGACGTATTGAAAGAAAGAAAGAATATATATATATATATATATATATATATATATATATATATATATATATATATATATATATATATATATATATATATATTACTTACCCTGAAAATTCTCTTACATATTACAAGAAACGCAATTTATTTGGTTTTCATTTATAATAAAAGAGTTTCTTTTGAAATATTTAAAGGGTGAATTATTCATAATGAGCAGAGATAACCCCGGGCCTAATTTAATTATAAGTTTTATAAGGGAATTATATAAATGATAATCGCACATGCCAGAGGGAAGTTTACCTTTTTTTTGTGTGGTCATGTCAAATGTGGTAGGATAAAGGTTTGCCTTAGCTTAACGCTTGCTTGCTCTCTCTCTCTCTCTCTCTCTCTCTCTCTCTCTCTCTCTCTCTCTCTCTTCTGTCTGTCTGTCTGTCTGTCTCTGTCTCTGTCTCTGTCTCTGTCTCTCTCTCTCACACACACACACACTCACACACACCAGTGTGGAACCCACATCTGGTCCAGCACGTCATGAAATTGGAGAAAGTGCAAAAGTTTGCGACATGACTAGTCCCGGAGGTAAGGGGTATATTCTACGAGGAGAGGTTGAGGGAACTCAACCTGACGACACTGGACTAGCGAGTGCTTCCAAGCCTCTTGTCTCAGGAGGCTTCCTATGTAAGCTGATTGGTCTCAAGACCATTTTGTTTCCACTAAACATGTCCTGAAGCGATTGTATTTTCTCTTTTGTTCCTCTTCTTTTAAAGTCACAGTTTTGCTCGGACGAAATTCCGATAAGCATTTATTCGATTTTCTTGTAGTGCAAGTCTTGTTGTAGTCTTCTTTCAGTCTCTCTAGTTTGTAGTGTCAAGTCTTGTTGTAGTCTTCTTTCAGTCTCTCTAGTTTGTAGTGTTAAGTCTTGTTGTAGTCTTCTTTCAGTCTCTCTAGTTTGTAGTGTCAAGTCTTGCTGTAGTCTTCTTTCAGTCTCTCTAGTTTGTAGTGTCAAGTCTTGTTGTAGTCTTCTTTCAGTCTCTCTAGTTTGTAGTGTTAAGTCTTGTTGTAGTCTTCTTTCAGTCTCTCTAGTTTGTAGTGTTAAGTCTTGCTGTAGTCTTCTTTCAGTCTCTCTAGTTTGTAGTGTTAAGTCTTGCTGTAGTCTTCTTTCAGTCTCTCTAGTTTGTAGTGTCAAGTCTTGTTGTAGTCTTCTTTCAGTCTCTCTAGTTTGTAGTGTTAAGTCTTGTTGTAGTCTTCTTTCAGTCTCTCTAGTTTGTAGTGTTAAGTCTTGCTGTAGTCTTCTTTCAGTCTCTCTAGTTTGTAGTGTCAAGTCTTGTTGTAGTCTTCTTTCAGTCTCTCTAGTTTGTAGTGTTAAGTCTTGCTGTAGTCTTCTTTCAGTCTCTCTAGTTTGTAGTGTCAAGTCTTGCTGTAGTCTTCTTTCAGTCTCTAGTTTGTAGTGTTAAGTCTTGCTGTAGTCTTCTTTCAGTCTCTAGTTTGTAGTCTTCTTTCAGTCTCTCTAGTTTGTAGTGTCAAGTCTTGCTGTAGTCTTCTTTCAGTCTCTAGTTTGTAGTGTTAAGTCTTGCTGTAGTCTTCTTTCAGTCTCTCTAGTTTGTAGTGTTAAGTCTTGCTGTAGTCTTCTTTCAGTCTCTCTAGTTTGTAGTGTCAAGTCTTGTTGTAGTCTTCTTTCAGTCTCTCTAGTTTGTAGTGTCAAGTCTTGCTGTAGTCTTCTTTCAGTCTCTCTAGTTTGTAGTGTTAAGTCTTGCTGTAGTCTTCTTTCAGTCTCTCTAGTTTGTAGTGTCAAGTCTTGCTGTAGTCTTCTTTCAGTCTCTAGTTTGTAGTGTTAAGTCTTGCTGTAGTCTTCTTTCAGTCTCTGTAGTTTTTGCTTCAGTTGTAGTCTCAAGTCATTGCTGTAGTCTTCTTTCAGTCTCTCTAGTTTGTAGTGTAAGTCTTGTTGTAGTCTTCTTTCAGTCTTTCCAGTTTGTAGTGTCCTCATTAACTTCACATTGTCCGTAAACAAAGGTACAGTATTTCTCATCTCACTCATGTAATGAGCTGAATAGCATACGCCAGAAATAATGTGGAACGCAACACCGATCCTTGTGGAACACCAGTTACATTTTTTTTTTCAATTCAAGTATTCATTTACCCACATTAATGTCTTTCCTTTTACCCTCACTTGCTTCTCCAATTTATCAAGTAATTTTCTTTGTAGCTCCTAGTTGAATCCTTTCTTACTCATGGAATCTTCTGTCCACCCGTCATTTTCCTGTCCCACGCCTTTTTATTTTTCATATTTGGTACAAAAATCTTTAATTTCTATGTTGGTGTTCTGTCAGGAATTTAGTAATCTCAAGATCTTCAATAAGTTTCATTAATATAATATTGTGCATATAACATTTTGTAAGGAGCACCAGTCTGTAGATGAGCGCTTCGTGCCTGTGACCCGGGATGCTGGTGTTGAAGCCCATAGTCCACTTTGCAGTAGTAGTTCCAGTTATGATGTAAAATCCCTACAGTTTGGGCATTTCTTCCACTTTCAATATTCTTTTTTTTTTTATCAGGGATGCCCGAAATGCACCGCATAATAGTGGCTTTCTTTTGTGTTTGGAATAATTAAAAATGGTTATAATAACCACACTTTTTAAAGTGGCGGACCGGTAAGCCAGTGGAAGGGCTCGGTCAGATGACTAAAAACTCCAATGTCGGGTCATCATAAAGCACTTGTCCTGTTTCCTAACAAACATTTCCTAACCTAACCTTTTATGCTTAACAATATGTTATTACATGTAAATTACACTTTGTATACTGCAGAAAGGAAATAAAAGTTGTATCTCTCCCTCTCCTCTCCTATCTCTTCATGCGGTATCCCATTGGGAAACTTGCATCTCTAATCGCATCAGTTTAGTTTCAGTAATTGCAATGATACCTGGATTGTTTCTTTTACTCTGTTTTTAAACCGAGTTGTATTTGATGTTTCATGTATGTTTATTATTTAATAGCCATTGTGTCTTGATTTTATAGGATTTTGTAGTGGTTAGTGATGTGGGAATGATGGAGCAGGTGAACGATGGTAGTGGTTAGTGATGTGGGAATGATGGAGCAGGTGAACGATGGTACATCTTAGTTCCGTGATACGTAGTGTGTTGGGGTGGAATATGGTCGTAGTGAGTGTAACTGGTGAATAGACCTGAGAGGGTGAACGGATAGTGTACCTGTGTAGTATCGTGATAGTGTATGGAGTGTAGTGAATAGTGTATCCTGGAGAGTGTAGTGTAACTGGTGAATAGTGTACCTGGTGAGTGTAGTGTAACTGGTGAATAGTGTACCTGGTGAGTGTAGTGTAACTGGTGAATAGTGTACCTGGAGAGTGTAGTGAACTGGGAAGTAGTGTACTGGAGAGTGTGTAACTGGTGAATAGTGTACCTGGGAGTGTAGTGTAACTGGTGAATAGTGTACCTGGGAGTGTAGTGTAACTGGTGAATAGTGTACCTGGAGAGTGTAGTGTAACTGGTGAATAGTGTACCTGGTAGGTGTAGTGTAACTGGTGAATAGTGTACCTGGAGAGTGTAGTGTAACTGGTGAATATGTCCTGGAGTGTAGTGTAACTGGTGAATAGTGTACCTGGGAGTGTAGTGTAACTGGTGAATAGTGTACCTGGAGAGTGTAGTGTAACTGGTGAATAGTGTACCTGGGAGTGTAGTGTAACTGGTGAATAGTGTCCTGGGAGTGTAGTGTAACTGGTGAATAGTGTACCTGGAGTGTAGTGTAACTGGTGAATAGTGTACCTGGGAGTGTAGTGTAACTGGTGAATAGTGTACCTGGAGAGTGTAGTGTAACTGGTGAATAGTGTACCTGGTGAGTGTAGTGTAACTGGTGAATAGTGTACCTGGTGAGTGTAGTGTAACTGGTGAATAGTGTACCTGGAGAGTGTAGTGTAACTGGTGAATAGTGTACCTGGAGAGTGTAGTGTAACTGGTGAATAGTGTACCTGGAGAGTGTAGTGTAACTGGTGAATAGTGTACCTGGAGAGTGTAGTGTAACTGGTGAATAGTGTACCTGGGAGTGTAGTGTAACTGGTGAATAGTGTACCTGGAGAGTGTAGTGTAACTGGTGAATAGGTACCTGGGAGTGTAGTGTAACTGGTGAATAGTGTACCTGGGAGTGTAGTGTAACTGGTGAATAGTGTACCTGGAAGTGTAGTGTAACTGGTGAATAGTGTACCTGGAGAGTGTAGTGTAACTGGTGAATAGTGTACCTGGAGAGTGTAGTGTAACTGGTGAATAGTGTACCTGGAGAGTGTAGTGTAACTGGTGAATAGTGTACCTGGAGAGTGTAGTGTAACTGGTGAATAGTGTACCTGGAGAGTGTAGTGTAACTGGTGAATAGTGTACCTGGAGAGTGTAGTGTAACTGGTGAATAGTGTACCTGGAGTGAGTGTAATGGAATAGTGCTAGTGTAGGGAACTGGTGAATAGTGTACCTGGAGAGTGTAGTGTAACTGGTGAATAGTGTACCTGGAGAGTGTAGTGTAACTGGTGAATAGTGTACCTGGAGAGTGTGGTAGTGTTAAGTTCTGGTGAATAGTGTACCTGGAGAGTGTAGTGTAACTGGTGAATAGTGTACCTGGAGAGTGTAGTGTAACTGGTGAATAGTGTACCTGGAGAGTGTAGTGTAACTGGTGAATAGTGTACCTGGAGAGTGTAGTGTAACTGGTG
>WNWK01000306.1:317500-337500 GCA_009830355.1 Cherax destructor
ACTACTTTATTTTCTCTTTAGCTTTCTCTTTCATTTTCGCTTGAATTTTCTTTCATTTTTGCTTTAACGTTTTCTTTCGCTTTAGGTCTCTCTTTCATTTGTGCTCTAGTTTTCTCTTTCATTTTCTTTAGCTTTCTCTTTCATTTTCTTTCTTGCTTTCTTTCATTTTCTCTATCTTTCATTTTCTATATAATTTTCTCTTTAGCTTTCTCTTTATTTTCTCTTAACTTTCTCTTTATTTTCTCTTAGCTTTCTTTTTTCTAGCTATTTCTTTCGTTTTCTCTATCTTATTCTTTCATTTTTTCTTTAGCTTTCTCATTCAATTTCTGTAGTTTTCACATTCTCCCCTACATTTTCTCTCACTTTTAAAGTTCATTTTCTTTTTTCATATAATTAAGGCAGCCATATACGTTACATTACTATCTACTATATTGGCTGATCAAGACAAAAGGTTGAATCCTACCGTATTTTTGGGCATATAAGACGCACGAGTATATAAGACGATATTTGCAAGCAGTTGTAACGTAACGTTAGTAAACAACTGCTCAAGCGTAACCCGAAGCCTGCCCTTGACCCTCATCTACACCTTGAGCATATAAGACGCAGGGTGATTTTCCAAGACTTTTTGTCGGGGGGGGATGGGAGGAAACGGGTGCGCCTTATATGCCGGAAAATACGGTAAATCCACTCTATGGTAGGTAATTGGGGTTTAAACCTATCCACTACACGACAGTTGTTGTAACCTGTTCACCACCAGTCAGGAATACGTACTTTAATCCCTAAAATAATCCCTAAATGCTTTAATTCCTAAAATACTTTAGTCTCTAAAATAATCCCTAAGATACTTTAATCCCTAAAATAATTTAAAATATTGTCTCAGTATATAAACACTGAGAGACAGTATATACACTGAGAGACAGTATAAACACTTGAGACAGTATAAACACTGAGAGACAGTATATACACTGAGAGACAGTATATACACTGAGAGACAGTATATACACTGAGACAGTATATACACTGAGAGACAGTATAAACACTGAGAGCCAGTATAAACACTGAGAGACAGTATAAACACTGAGAGACAGTATAAACACTGAGACAGTATATACAATGAGAGACAGTATAAACACTGAGAGACAGTATAAACACTGAGAGACAGTATAAACACTGAGAGACAGTATAAACACTGAGAGACAGTATATACACTGAGAGACAGTATAAACACTGAGAGCCAGTATAAACACTGAGATACAGTATAAACACAGAGACAGTATATACACTGAGAGACAGTATAAACACTGAGAGACAGTATATACACTGAGAGACAGTATATACACTGAGAGACAGTATAAACACTGAGAGACAGTATATACACTGAGAGACAGTATAAACACTGAGAGACAGTATAAACACTGAGAGACAGTATAAACACTGAGAGACAGTATATACACTGAGAGACAGTATAAACACTGAGAGACAGTATATACACTGAGAGCCAGTATATACACTGAGAGACAGTATATACACTGAGAGACAGTATAAACACTGAGAGACAGTAAATACACTGAGAGACAGTATAAACACTGAGAGACAGTATATACACTGACATATACTTGCAATATCTGTATCGTAAATTTATGAAAAATGTGCTGTGTCATGTAGTGTAGATCATGTGGGGGGGAGAATTTCCTATTGATTATCAAGGCGTTTCATAATGTTTCGTGTTGGGGGGAGTCCATTTTTTTGAGGAGTTGGGCGGGTGAGCCGGCGGAATGACTTGCTCATGTGACCAAAAAAATTACCAATGTGGGAGCAGGTTTTTGTTAGTTACCAGTTGTTAAAGGTATTTGTCTATAGACACTTGGGATGTTTTGTGTGTGTGTGTGTGTGTGTGTATGCTCACCTATTTGTGGTTGCAGGGGTCGAGTCGTAACTTCTGGACCCGCTTCTTTACTGGTCGCTACTAGGTCCACTCTCTCCCTGCTCCAAGGGCTTTATCGTACCTCTTCTTAAAGCTATGTATGGATCCTGCCTCCGCTACATCACTGTCCAGACGTTTGCACTTCCTGACAACTCTATGACTGAAGAAATACTTCCTAACATCCCTCTGTGTGTGTGTGTGTGTGTGTGTGTGTGTAACATGCATGGTTGTATTTAAAAAAAAAATACTGTCAAAAAAAAAAGAGCCTCTGGAGTGACCTTGTTTATCAGAGGTCTTTGTAAACCTTACAGCTTTACATTTTGTAAATTGTAAATCTTTGAACTTAAAAACCTCAGAAAATTGTAAATATTGCAGATTTCCTGCCACTGAGACGCATGACAAGATGTGTGTCAAGAAAATATTGGGTCTAGTTTTTCCTGATAAAAATATCCACTCTCCCCCTCCCCTCTTTTCTCCCCTCTTCCCTCTCCCCTCTCCCCCTCCCCTTCCCTCTCCCACTTGCTCTGTCACGTGAATTAATTTCTTGATTGTCTATAGTTAGAATATCTATTCTCAGAAAAAGAAAGAAAATCCCCAAAAAGAAAACACTTTCATCATCATTCAACACTTTCACCACACTCATACATAATCACTGTCTTTGCAGAGGCGCTCAGATACGACAGCTGAGAATAGTCCCTCCCAGCTGTCACTATCTCAGACCCCTCCTTTAAAGTGCAGGCATTGTACTTCCCATTTCCAGGACTCAAGTCCAACTAAATCAATTAACTGGTTTCCCTGAATCCCTTCACAAAATGTTACCTTGCTCACACTCCAACAGCTCGTCAGGTCCCAAAAACCATTCGTCTCCATTCACTCCTATCTAACACGCTCACACATGCTTGCTGGAAGTCCAAGCCCCTCGCCCACAAAACCTCCTTTACCCCCTCCCTCCAACCTTTTCTAGGACGACCCCCACCCCGCCTTCCTTCCCCTACAGATTTATACGCTTTCCAACTCATTCTACTTTGATCCATTCTCTCTAAATGACCAAACCACCTCAACAACCCCTCTTCAGCCCTCTGACAAATACTTTTAGTAATATATATATATATATATATATATATATATATATATATATATATATATATATATATATATATATTAAATAAGGTGCTTGCAGAGCTAAGCTGGTTGTGACTGCCCGTCTTGTGCTATAAGTGCTGTCTACTGGGTCGCAGTGGGAGATGAGTGGTAGTTGTAAGATGAGGGAGGTAGGTGTGGGGGTTAAGAGCCGGGAATGGGAGAAGCCGTCCTAGAGAGTGGTGCATACTCTAGGTGAGAGAGAGAGAGAGAGAGAGAGAGAGAGAGAGACCTTGAGCCTGGAGCCACGGGAATAATATCTTGGAGATCGACCTGTTTATTAGAGCTTTAGCGCTTCTCTCTCTCTCTCTCTCTCTCTCTCTCTCTCTCTCTCTCTCTCTCCTAATTTCATTTGCAAGCTAAGAGCTGTTACCTACATTAACTCATTTAAAAGCCTTTCTATTGTTATGAGACATACAAGTAGGGAACAGGATGAAGTTGGAGCCATCTGTGAGCCAGCAATTTAATTTGATCAACTGACTTTATTTCGTTGATATCATTATGCTGTACTAACATGTTGCAGACACGAGTCATCCTGGGAATAAATGATCTCAGATGTAGCGATGTTCTGGAGAGTGTAGTTGCTGCTTGCTGCCCGTCTTGTTGTGTAGAAGCTCACTCCTTTTGGGGTGGTGTCTGTCTGTCTCTCTCTCTCTCTCTCTCTCTCTCTCTCTCTCTCTCTCTCTAGGAACAAGAGAAGGTTTGCAAGCAGCCTTGTTAACACACTCACGTCCAGGCGGCCTCTTCCCTCCCTCATCTTCCACACTAATCTCCTCCAACACTACTCTTCTCCAACACTGCTCTCTCCAACACTGCTCTTCTAAAACTCTGCTCTTCTCCAACACTGCTCTTCTCCAGCACTGCTCTTCTCCAACACTACTCTTCTCCAACAGCTCTTCTCCAACTATTATTCTCCAACACCGCTCTTCTTCAACACTGCTCTCCTCCAACACTGTTCTCCTCCACCACTGTTATCCTCCAACACTACTCTTCTCCAACACTGCTTTCTCCAACACTGCTCTTCTATAACACTACTCTTCTCCAACAATGCTCTCCTTCCAACACTTCTCTTCCCAGCACTGCTCTCCAACACTGCTTTTCCCCAACATTGCTCTTCCCAACACTGCTCTCCAACACTTCTCTCCAATACTGTTTTCCCAACACTGCCCTCCTCCAACACTGCTCACCTGTCACCACCTCTACATATATTTGACCCTTCAAGGGAGTGTCTGCTGACGCTACTCTCTCCTGACATGAGTCTCTCTTGACATGATTCTCTCTTGACATGAATCTCTCCTGACATGATTCTCTCCTGACATGATTCTCTCCTGACATGAGTCTCTCTTGACATGAGTCAGTGTTTGAGGTTTTGAAGTGAGTGATTGCTTTCCCGTGTTGACCAAACCGGTTCATCTTCCTCAAACATCTGTCGACTTTTTCCAGGAGTCAACATGTGCAATGTTGACTCAGATATATCATGCATATATATATATATATATATATATATATATATATATATATATATATATATATATATATATATATATATATATATATATATTGTGTGTGTGTGTGTGTGTGTGTGTGTGTGTGTGTGAATTAAGGCTTCCTGAGCATCATTGGATCAGGTTGGGATCAGTGGTCTCGACCTCCCACACTGCCACATGAGTGACCTCAGAGGTGACCTGCTTGACCTAGGCTGAGGGCTGGCCTTTATATAGCCTCAGTCATGTTTCTAGTGTCGCGCTGGTTAATGTACGAGGAGCCAGATGTATCGTGGTGGCTTACACTGGTGTCCACGAGGTCACAACACCTCACTCACAGGTCACAGGCATACAAACACTCACACACAGGTCGCAAGCACACACAGATCACAAGCACACAGTTCACAACACCTCACTCACAGGTCACAAGCATACAGACACACACAGGTCACAAGCACACACAAGTCACAAGCATACAGACACACACAGGTCACAAGCACACACAAGTCACAAGCATACAAACACTAACAGGTCACTAGTTTGCAAGCACTCGCACATAGGTCACAAACATACAAGCACTCACAGACAGGTCACAAGCACAGGTCATCAACACAAGCACTCCAGCAAATACAAAGTCATGAGAACCGGGGGAAAGTCAAAGACGACTGGAAACAAGAGTACAGTCAGGGGACTAAGGCTGCCAACCTCCGTCAAAGAGAAGGACCTCGAGGTAAGCATACTTCTCATCATATCACCTGCGGCACACATCAGGCGAATAACCGCTGCAGTAAATGCGAGACTGGCGAAGTTAATGGCGGCTTTCAGGAACATTAACACGGAGTATGCAGCACCAGTGTGGAACCCGCATCTGGTAAAGCGTGTAAAGAAGCTGGAAAAAATGGAAAAGTTAGCAACGAAACAAGTCCCAGAGCTGAGAGGTATGAGCTGTGAGGAGAGGACAGAGGTGATATGATTACGATGTACAAAATACTCAGAGGAATGGAAAGGGTGGACAGGGGTAGTCTGAGAGGCGGGTTTCAGGTACACGAGGACACAGCTGTAAGCTAGAAGCACAGATGAGTCACAGGGATGTTAGGAAATACTTCTTTAGCCTTAGAGTTGTTAGGAAGTGGAACGTCCTAGACAGCGAAGCGGTAGAGGCAGAATCCATACATAGCTTTAAGAATAGGTATGACAGAGCTCATGCAGTCAGGAGAGAGCGAACCCAGAAGCGGTCAGTAAAGATGCGGGGCCAGGAGCTGAAACTCGACCCCTGCAATCACACACAGTGATGATTCTGGTGTTAACAACTGTCGCGGAAGTTTGCGTAAATTAACTTGTGATAAAGTCATAATAAGTTAAATTGGTGAATTATTAAATAATTTTCAAACATATGGATGGAGAAATAGCAAAAAAAAATGGTGTATGCAACACATGTTTGGCCGAAATTAGAATAACCAGCGGTTACATGGCACTCACATTAAAGGTGGACCAGTTAGTGAAGGTCCAAAGAGCAGCTAGAAAATGGCTGAGAGTTGAAGAAACGCTGATGAAAGGTTTAGACACTATAGATGTTTATATTGGCTGATAGGAAGAACAGTAAGAAACGTTTCGCCTACACAGTAGGCTTCTTCAGTCAGATACAGAGACAGCAGGAGTAGTAGTGAGGTGAAGGTGGTATAATCAGTCCATCAACCTTGGAGAAATGGTATTTGAGGTGGTCAGTCCCTCAGCCTGATAGGAAGAAAAGGGGAGACGTGATAGCCACATAACAGGTCACAGATAGTCACGGAAAATAGTAATGTTTTCTTAGTAGCTGTCACAAAGATAGCCAGAGGACACTGTTACGAAGTGAGGGGAAAGGTGAAGCTGCAACTCTGATAAAAAAAATTGTCTTCGCTGATAAACAAGGACTTACGGCTCTGTATCTCTCCCTATTTTTCTGTTTTGGTTGACGCTAAATTTCCTGAATATTACGTTACGACAGTGCTTGAAATGAACGAATTATTCGTAAGGCAATCAATGTATGTATTTCACGAACACAAAAAGCAGTAAACGTAAAGACAAAACATGTCATAAATCCTCAAGAATGTTTACACCGAGAGGTGTGTAACTGTCATTGTATATATACTGACAGTTTAACCCCTGTTGCAGAGATTGCAGTATTGTTGACTGGTGGTAAACAGATGACATGCAGCTTTAATGACATCTTGAGTGGTGCAAGATAACCTTTAAGCTCAATTAAGCAAGCAGTAAGACTCAGCACTGCACCAGTGCAGTAACACCACGTCAGTAAGACTCAGCACTGCACCAGTGCAGTAACACCACGTCAGTAAGACTCAACACTGCACCAGTGCAGTAACACCACGTCAGTAAGACTCAGCACTGCATCAGTGCAGTAACACCACGTCAGTAAGACTCAGCACTGCACCAGTGCAGTAACACCACGTCAGTAAGACTCAACACTGCACCAGTGCAGTAACACCACGTCAGTAAGATTCAACACTGCACCAGTGCAGTAACACCACGTCAGTAAGACTCAACACTACACCAGTGCAGTAACACCACGTCAGTAAGACTCAGCACTGCACCAGTGCAGTAACACCACGTCAGTAAGACTCAACACTGCACCAGTGCAGTAACACCACGTCAGTAAGACTCAACACTACACCAGTGCAGTAACACCACGTCAGTAAGACTCAACACTGCACCAGTGCAGTAACACCACGTCAGTAAGACTCAACACTGCACCAGTGCAGTAACACCACGTCAGTAAGACTCAACACTGCACCAGTGCAATAACACCACGTCAGTAAGACTCAGCACTGCACCAGTGCAGTAACACCACGTCAGTAAGACTCAACACTGCACCAGTGCATAACACCACGTCAGTAAGACTCAACACTGCACCAGTGCAGTAACACCACGTCAGTAAGACTCAACACTGCACCAGTGCAATAACACCACGTCAGTAAGACTCAACACTGCACCAGTGCAATAACACCACGTCAGTAAGACTCAACACTGCACCAGTGCAGTAACACCACGTCAGTAAGACTCAGCACTGCACCGGTGCAGTAACACCACGTCAGTAAGACTCAGCACTGCACCAGTGCAGTAACACCACGTCAGTAAGACTCAGCACTGCACCAGTGCAGTAACACCACGTCAGTAAGACTCAGCACTGCACCAGTGCAGTAACACCACGTCAGTAAGACTCAACACTGCACCAGTGCAGTAACACCACGTCAGTAAGACTCAACACTGCATCAGTGCAGTAACACCACGTCAGTAAGACTCAACACTGCACCAGTGCAGTAACACCACGTCAGTAAGACTCAACACTGCATCAGTGCAGTAACACCACGTCAGTAAGACTCAGCACAGCACCAGGCAGTAACACCACGTCAGTAAGACTCAGCACTGCACCAGTGCAGTAACACCACGTCAGTAAGACTCAACACTGCACCAGTGCAGTAACACCACGTCAGTAAGACTCACACGCACCAGTGCAGTAACACCACGTCAGTAAGACTCAACACTGCCAGAGTAACACCACGTCAGTAAGACTCAACACTACACCAGTGCAGTAACACCACGTCAGTAAGACTCAACACTGCACCAGTGCAGTAACACCACGTCAGTAAGACTCAGCACTGCACCAGTGCAGTAACACCACGTCAGTAAGACTCAACACTGCACCAGTGCAGTAACACCACGTCAGTAAGACTCAACACTGCACCAGTGCAGTAACACCACGTCAGTAAGACTCAACACTGCACCAGTGCAGTAACACCGCGTCAGTAAGACTCAACACTGGACCAGTGCAGTAACACCACGTCAGTAAGACTCAACACTGGACCAGTGCAGTAACACCACGTCAGTAAGACTCAACACTACACCAGTGCAGTAACACCACGTCAGTAAGACTCAACACTACACCAGTGCAATAACACCACGTCAGTAAGACTCAACACTGCACCAGTGCAGTAACACCACGTCAGTAAGACTCAACACTACACCAGTGCAATAACACCACGTCAGTAAGACTCAACACTGGACCAGTGCAGTAACACCGCGTCAGTAAGACTCAACACTGGACCAGTGCAGTAACACCACGTCAGTAAGACTCAACACTACACCAGTGCAGTAACACCGCGTCAGTAAGACTCAACACTGGACCAGTGCAGTAACACCACGTCAGTAAGACTCAACACTGGACCAGTGCAGTAACACCACGTCAGTAAGACTCAACACTGGACCAGTGCAGTAACACCACGTCAGTAAGACTCAACACTGGACCAGTGCAGTAACACCACGTCAGTAAGACTCAACACTGGACCAGTGCAGTAACACCACGTCAGTAAGACTCAACACTGGACCAGTGCAGTAACACCACGTCAGTAAGACTCAACACTGGACCAGTGCAGTAACACCACGTCAGTAAGACTCAACACTGGACCAGTGCAGTAACACCACGTCAGTAAGACTCAACACTGGACCAGTGCAGTAACACCACGTCAGTAAGACTCAACACTGGACCAGTGCAGTAACACCACGTCAGTAAGACTCAACACTGGACCAGTGCAGTAACACCACGTCAGTAAGACTCAACACTGGACCAGTGCAGTAACACCACGTCAGTAAGACTCAACACTGGTCCAGTGCAGTAACACCACGTCAGTAAGACTCAACACTGGACCAGTGCAGTAACACCACGTCAGTAAGACTCAACACTGGACCAGTGCAGTAACACCACGTCAGTAAGACTCAACACTGGACCAGTGCAGTAACACCACGTCAGTAAGACTCAACACTGGACCAGTGCAGTAACACCACGTCAGTAAGACTCAACACTGGACCAGTGCAGTAACACCACGTCAGTAAGACTCAACACTGACCAGTGCAGTAACACCACGTCAGTAAGACTCAACACTGGACCAGTGCAGTAACACCACGTCAGTAAGACTCAACACTGGACCAGTGCAGTAACACCACGTCAGTAAGACTCAACACTGGACCAGTGCAGTAACACCACGTCAGTAAGACTCAACACTGGACCAGTGCAGTAACACCACGTCAGTAAGACTCAACACTGGACCAGTGCAGTAACACCACGTCAGTAAGACTCAACACGACCAGTGCAGTAACACCACGTCAGTAAGACTCAACACTGGACCAGTGCAGTAACACCACGTCAGTAAGACTCAACACTGGACCAGTGCAGTAACACCACGTCAGTAAGACTCAACACTGGACCAGTGCAGTAACACCACGTCAGTAAGACTCAACACTGGACCAGTGCAGTAACACCACGTCAGTAAGACTCAACACTGGACCAGTGCAGTAACACCACGTCAGTAAGACTCAACACTGACCAGTGCAGTAACACCACGTCAGTAAGACTCAACACTGGACCAGTGCAGTAACACCACGTCAGTAAGACTCAACACTGGACCAGTGCAGTAACACCACGTCAGTAAGACTCAACACTGGACCAGTGCAGTAACACCACGTCAGTAAGACTCAACACTGGACCAGTGCAGTAACACCACGTCAGTAAGACTCAACACTGGACCAGTGCAGTAACACCACGTCAGTAAGACTCAACACTGCACCAGTGCAGTAACACCACGTCAGTAAGACTCAACACTGGACCAGTGCAGTAACACCACGTCAGTAAGACTCAACACTGGACCAGTGCAGTAACACCACGTCAGTAAGACTCAACACTGGACCAGTGCAGTAACACCACGTCAGTAAGACTCAACACTGGACCAGTGCAGTAACACCACGTCAGTAAGACTCAACACTGGACCAGTGCAGTAACACCACGTCAGTAAGACTCAACACTGGACCAGTGCAGTAACACCACGTCAGTAAGACTCAACACTGGACCAGTGCAGTAACACCACGTCAGTAAGACTCAACACTGGACCAGTGCAGTAACACCACGTCAGTAAGACTCAACACTGGACCAGTGCAGTAACACCACGTCAGTAAGACTCAACACTGGACCAGTGCAGTAACACCACGTCAGTAAGACTCAACACTGGACCAGTGCAGTAACACCACGTCAGTAAGATAACTGAGTGCGTCAGAAAGAGCGTCAAACATCAGTGAATATTTCACCTTGCAAGTGATTGTGTCGGGGAGGGTCTAGCTATTACACTGACAAATACTGAAACCGGAAGGAGCGTAGAAATAGATCAGCAGAGAGAGAGAGAGAGAGAGAGAGAGAGAGTTGCTGGTGTTCATACAGTGTAACATACGAAAATAATTCATGCTTTCGGCGCAGAGGTCAACGGCCATACAACGTGTTTACAGCTTCACAGTTTATTGCAGAGAGAAAAGTTAAGTCGGACACCACAAACATAGCTAGTAATAGGTGGTTCACACAAATACACACACGGGGCGGCCAGGAGTTACGACTCGACCCCTGCAACCACAAATACCTGAGTATATATATACACACACACAGGATACATACTACGTAGCTTTGAAAAGAGGTACGATAAGTGTCTTGGAAAAGGGGGGAGAGTAGACCTAGTAGCGATCAGCGAAGTGGTTGGGCCAGGAGCTGTGGGTCAACCCCTGCAACCACAAGTAGGTGAGTACACACACACAGTATAAGCACTACCCTATAGCGTACTGCCATCAGGTACTTTCTAGTGTAGACTTCCACATGGTACTGTTCCCTGCTCCGGGTGTAGGCCCTTCATTTCCAGTGCTGCATGACCTCCACGTGCACATGCCTCCACAGGTACTGCAGCCCATCCAGAGGAGCCTTTCATGTCTCTCCCATGGTGCTGCATGCCATCAGGCTGCTAATCCCAGTCTGAGACCACCAGTTGATACCATTAGTCGCATGACCCATCCATACCATTGGTGCTGCATGACCCATCCACAGGTACTGCATGACCCATTCTCAGGTGCTGCATGACCCTTCCCAGGTGCTGCATGACCCATTCCCAGGTGCTGCATGACCCATTCCCAGGTACTGCATGACCCATTCCCAGGTGCTGCATGACCCATCCACAGGTGCTGCATGACCCATTCCCAGGTGCTGCATGACCCATCCACAGGTACTGCATGACCCATTCCCAGGTACTGCATGACCCATTCTCAGGTGCTGCATGACCCATTCCCAGGTGCTGCATGACCCATTCCCAGGTGCTGCATGACCCATTCCCAGGTGCTGCATGACCCATTCCCAGGTGCTGCATGACCCATCCCAGGTCCATGACCCATCCCAGGTACTGCATGACCCATTCCCAGGTGCTGCATGACCCATCCCAGGTACTGCATGACCCATTCCCAGGTGCTGCATGACCCATTCCCAGGTGCTGCATGACCCATTCCCAGGTGCTGCACTCGAGCCCATTCCCAGGTCTTTGTCATGACCCATTCCCAGGTGCTGCATGACCCATTCCCAGGTGCTGCATGACCCATTCCCAGGTGCTGCATGACCCATTCCCAGGTGCTGCATGACCCATTCCCAGGTGCTGACCTTTCAGGTACCATGACCCATTCCCAGGTGCTGCATGACCCATTCCCAGGTGCTGCATGACCCATTCCCAGGTGCTGCATGACCCATTCCCAGGTGCTGCATGACCCATTCCCAGGTGCTGCATGACCCATTCCCAGGTGCTGCATGACCCATTCCCAGGTGCTGCATGACCCATTCCCAGGTGCTGCATGACCCATTCCCAGGTGCTGCATGACCCATTCCCAGGTGCTGCATGACCATTCCCAGGTGCTGCATGACCCATTCCCAGGTGCTGCATGACCCATTCCCAGGTGCTGCATGACCCATTCCCAGGTGCTGCATGACCCATTCCCAGGTGCTGCATGACCCATTCCCAGGTGCTGCATGACCCATTCCCAGGTGCTGCATGACCCATTCCCAGGTGCTGCATGACCCATTCCCAGGTGCTGCATGACCCATTCCCAGGTGCTGCATGACCCATTCCCAGGTGCTGCATGACCCATTCCCAGGTGCTCATGACCCATTCCCAGGTGCTGCATGACCCATTAGTGTAGACCTTCCCAGGTGCTCATGACCCATTCCCTAGGTGCTGCATGACCCATTCCCAGGTGCTGCATACCCATTCCCAGGTGCTGCATGCCCATTCCCAGGTGCTCATGACCCATTCCAGGTGCTGCATACCCATCCGGTGCTTCCAGTCACTAATATTCAGGCGATACCAATTTTGCCAATACCGATGCTCAATTTTAGGTCGATGGTGATACCATCAAAACTATCCGATATTCACCGATACCTTGGTACATCTCTACTGATAATGCCCCCGGTTAACCTGGTTGGGCAAGCGGCAGCAGCAGCAGCAGTATTTGAGGTGTTCAATCCTTTACATAACTATTATTATTATTATTATTATTATTATTATTATTATTATTATTAATTAACAGCAGCAGCAGCAGTATTTGAGGTGTTCAATCCTTTACATAACTATTATTATTATTATTATTATTATTATTATTAATTAACAGCAGCAGCAATAGTGTCTGAGGTGTTCAATCCTTTACATAACTATTATTATTATTATTAATTATTAATTAGCAGCAGCAGCAATAGTGTCTGAGGTGTTCACTTGTTTACATAACTATTATTATTATTATTAATTATTAATTAGCAGCAGCAGCAATAGTGTCTGAGGTGTTCAATCGTTTATATTATTATTATTATTATTATTAATTAGCAGCAGCAGCAATAGTGTCTGAGGTGTTCAATCGTTTATATTATTATTATTATTATTATTAATTAGCAGCAGCAGCAATAGTGTCTGAGGTGTTCACTTGTTTACATAACTACAAGAAGCAGCAGAGTATTGAAACTAGATTTGCTTCGGCCGCTGAGCATGTACACAGTCTAAGCCAACAATGGTATCTGTCATCCCTTTGAAGCCTTTAACGCTTGAAGCCATTCAAAATCAAGCAAGCAAATTGGCCTTTACATACTCTAATAACAATCTGAACTTTCGTATAAGTACTATACTCCAGTGTTGGAAGTTTGAAGCCGAGCAGAAGAGGTATTAGTAAGTTATCGCACGTATACGAAGTATCAGGAATGTCTTTAATAAAACTGTCAAAAATGCACATTATCTCTCCCAGTAGTTATATAATTCTTCAGGGTGGGGAAATTTGAAACCGATCGGATGAGTCGTTTTCAAGCTAAGAACGAAAACCTTGAAGGCAGGAAAAAAAATTCTGTCGACCATTTCAACTCTCAAAGGAACCTCTCTGTCAATATTTGCTGATAATATGTGATTATAATCTCTCTCTCTCTCTCTCTCTCTCTCTCTCTCTCTCTCTCTCTCTCTCTCTCTCTCTCTCTCTCTCTCTCTCTCTCTCTCTCTCTTGTTTAAAGAATAAATATTGGAAAGGTAAGCCATGTCAGTGTGACAGCGGAAGACAGTTCAAGGGAGAGGTCTTCTATAATTTCTCTATAATCTCTCTCGACATGTCCCCCGGCCAGAGGAAGTGCAACACACAAGACTGTGCTATCATCTTGCAAGAGATATCATACAGAGATCAGAGAATGATTGGAGTGCCACGATAGAGGCTCTCAACCCGACTTTATCTATATAAATTGGCTCTTTGATGCCACGGATTATGTTTTGTGTCTGTTTACACGGAGGTAAAATGATTTTTATTGTGGTTGTTGATGTTGTGGTTGATGTAGTTATGATGACTGTTGTTTTTGTGATTGTATTGTTATTAATGTTGTGTTTGTTGGTGTTACTGATGTGATTATTATTATTATTATTATTAGTACTGTTGTGGTTGTTGTGGCTGTGATTGCTGTTGTTTCTGTGGTTGATGCGGTTGGTGTAGTGGTTATTATTGCTGTGGTTGTGGTTATTATTGTTACGCTTGTTGCTTGTTATGGTTGTTATTGTTGTTATTACTGGTTTGGTTATTTATGTCCACCCAAGTTACTTGCAATTTACCTCTCGTAGAAATTGGTTAATGGGGTTTAAAGCCTGTCGACTACACCATGAACAAGAAGACTTAAATCCCCAAAATATAGTCTCACTGTATATACACTGAGACATACACCTCTCAGCATATATACATTGAGAGACATACACCTCTCAGCGTATATACACCGAGAGATATACACCTCTCAGCATATATACACTGAGAGACATACACCTCTTAGCGTATATACACTGAGAGACATACACCTCTCAGCATATATACACTGAGAGACATACACCTCTCAGCGTATATGCACTGAGAGACATACACCTCTCAGTGTATATATCCTATATTGAAGTTGATATCTTTGATTACCATCAGATGTTCTATAATATGTGGAAATCTGTGTTGAATTGCGCTATGGATATATAATCCATCAGTTTTAGTACTTTTTCATATTTTTTTTTTGTCTCTTGAGTCGTCAAAAGTCACATATTTGCAAAATGCTCCGAGATGCATTTTTTTTTTTTAAATTTTATGTCCCTGAAAAACACAAATTCTTTTTCCATCGCAGAAGAGGTTTTTAAAACGACGCTTGGCATTATTGGAAGTGCTTCTTCAGTCTCAGACCAAACTGTTAAACATGCAATACTCTGGTCTCCAAGACCTTGGAGATCAGGAGTCGTAGTTTCGCCTCCTGGAGATCAGAAATAGATATAAACTGAGTATTCATTGTCTTGAAGATCAGGAGCAGTGATACACACGGTGTACTCAGTGTCTTGGAGATCAGGAGCAGTGATACACACGGTATACTCAGTGTCTTGGAGATCAGGAGCAGTGATACACACGGTGTACTCAATGTCTTGGAGATCAGGAGCAGTAATAAACACGGTATTTTCTTCCTAACATGAAAGGGTATGCCATGAATCTCATCCTGATCAGATTCATCTCTGGATCAGAGTCAAAATCAACACTGGTGTGCTCTCCAGAAGACGAGGTTCGCGTTCCTATTCTAGGGCATAATTCCCAGTTTGCAAGTTCCGTTTTATAAATTGGCCAATCGATCTCTAAATCCACGTCATTGTCGGGAACTTCCTGAACTCCAACATCCTTGAATCGATACCATGAAACAAATGCCACTGAGATGAAGACGATATTTCTGGTATTGGTATTCATTTATATTTTCAATTTCTGATGCCGTGAAGTTGAGTCATTTTTAGGTAGAAAGGAATCACAGACGCAGTCAGATGCGATACTTTTATTATCAGTGAAGGATCGCATTATACTGAGTTATTGTCTCTTTTACTATCGTGTTGGTGCTGTGTACCGTGTCTCTCTCTCTCGTTTCCTTTTACTACGAATGAGTTAGTTTTGCAGTTCAGTGTTTGTGCTCTGTAATAGTACACCTCTCTCTATCTCTCTCTCTCTCTCTCTCTCTCTCTCTCTCTCTCTCTCTCTCTCTCTCTCTCTCTCTCTCTCTCTCTCTCTCTCTCTCTCTCTCTCTCCATAACACCAGTTTTCCACTTCAAGGTGTATTTCAACACACACTTCTCTTCACAACACCAGTCTTGCACTTCAAGGTGTGTTCCAACACGCACTTCTCTTCACCACACCAGTCTTGCACTTCAAGGTGTGTTCCAACACGCACTTCTCTTCACCACACCAGTCTTGCACTTCAAGGTGTGTTCCAACACGCACTTCTCTTCACAACACCAGTCTTGCACTTCAAGGTGTGTTCCAACACGCACTTCTCTTCACAACACCAGTCTTGCACTTCAAGGTGTTGTTCCAACACCACTTCTCTTCACAACACCAGTCTTGCACTTCAAGGTGTATTTCAACACACACTTCTCTTCACAACACCAGTCTTGCACTTCAAGGTGTGTTCCAACACGCACTTCTCTTCACAACACCAGTCTTGCACTTCAAGGTGTGTTACAACACGCACTTCTCTTCACAACACCAGTCTTTCACTTCAAGGTGTGTTCCAACACGCACTTCTCTTCACAACCCCAGTCTTGCACTTCAAGGTGTGTTCCAACACGCACTTCTCTTCACCACACCAGTCTTGCACTTCAAGGTGTGTTCCAACACGCACTTCTCTTCACAACACCAGTCTTGCACTTCAAGGTGTGTTAAAACACGCACTTCTCTTCACAACACCAGTCTTGCACTTCAAGGTGTGTTCCAACACGCACTTCTCTTCACAACACCAGTCTTGCACTTCAAGGTGTATTTCAACACACACTTCTCTTCACAACACCAGTCTTGCACTTCAAGGTGTGTTCCAACACGCACTTCTCTTCACAACACCAGTCTTGCACTTCAAGGTGTGTACCAACACGCACTTCTCTTCACAAAACCAGTCTTGCACTTCAAGGTGTGTACCAACACGCACTTCTCTTCACAACACCAGTCTTGCACTTCAAGGTGTGTTCCAACACGCACTTCTCTTCACAACACCAGTCTTGCACTTCAAGGTGTGTACCAACACACACTTCTCTTCACAACACCAGTCTTGCACTTCAAGGTGTGTTCCAACACGCACTTCTCTTCACAACACCAGTCTTGCACTTCAAGGTGTGTACCAACACACACTTCTCTTCACAACACCAGTCTTGCACTTCAAGGTGTGTACCAACACACACTTCTCTTCACAACACCAGTCTTGCACTTCAAGGTGTGTACCAACACACACTTCTCTTCACAACACCAGTCTTGCACTTCAAGGTGTGTACCAACACACACTTCTCTTCACAACACCAGTCTTGCACTTCAAGGTGTGTACCAACACACACTTCTCTTCACAACACCAGTCTTGCACTTCAAGGTGTGTACCAACACACACTTTTCTCTCTTCATAATAATCTTTTCCCAAAAAATATAATTAATAACTAAAGAGGATGTAATCAGCGTAAATACATTCAATATTGAGAATTATTGTACCTGTCACAGGTATTGAAATAATTCAGTGAGGACAGTATGTGAAACAACAGATCTTCCCAGTGTAGTGCTGTTGTTGGACTTTTGTTATGGGAGGAAGGTATGTAACATACCTCAGCGGGAACTATATGTATGATGAGGTATTTTTGTTTATGGTGATGTGCGTGAGGAGTTGTTGAGGTCACCTGCAACACCTGGGGTCACCTGCAACACCTGGGGTCACCTGCAACACCTGGGGGCACCTGCAACACCTGGGGTCACCTGCAACACCTGGGGGCACCTGCAACACCTGAGGGCACCTGCAAGCAACACCTGAGATCACCTGCAACACCTGAGGTCACTGCAATACCTGGGGTACCAGTAACACCTAAGGGTATCTGCAACACCTGAGGGCACCTGCAACACCAGAGGGCACCTGAAACACCTGAAGAATTTGTTTCAACGGTGATGCAGTATTGCTACACACACTATAATATTTCTGCACACGCTGTAATATCTCTGCACACGCTGTAATATTGTTACACACGCTGTAATAATGCTGCACACTTAACAGCCTTTTTAAGGCAGGCGAAATCGCAAAACTGAAGAATACACAGAGAACCTAGTGACCTAGGTTCTACCAAGCACCTACATTACTGGAAACTCACGAACAATCTTGAAAGAGAGAGATGCAGCATAATTTATACCCGGAAAGTTCTGTAGGGATTGGTACCAAATCTGCACTCAGAAATTGCTCCTTACGCGGGCAAGCGGGTGGGCTGTGAACGGCAGGAGAGCTGACTTCACTAACACACAATCCTGCATAGATTTTATGACATGTTCCTGTTTAGATGATTATGTTTAGCAACGAGGCCGTTTTTAAGTGTTTTTCGGACTTTGTGGCATCCTTTCGTTAGCCACGGAAGGGGAGGGGGGGATTTTTGTTGCGTATCTTTCGATGTTATGTAATATATTTCGAAAAAAATCATTCGTTTTTTTTGCTTGATACAACCCAGTTCTTTTATTATTAATAATTATTATTATTTTAATTATTATAATTTATTATTATTATTTGTTATTATTATTATTATTATTTGTTATTATTATTATTATTATTATTATTATTATTTGTTGTCATTATTATTATTATTATTTGTTGCCATTATTATTATTATTATTTGTTGTCATAATTATTATTATTATTTGTTGTCATTATTATTATTATTATTTGTTGTCATTATTATTATTATTATTATTAAACAAGCGGTATAGTCACGTAAGTTATACTAACTTCTCTTCTGCTGTGTAAGATTCTGGTCTCACGAATTTAATGAGCATTCTCTTATCATTATTTCCCCGCCCATGCATGACCGAAATATATGTGGTAGTCAGCCAGCACAGACCGTGAGATTGATGCAGTTTCGTCTGTGTGACCTACTGTTGGTCTGAAGTTCTTTCTTGTGTCCTCTCAGCATCCACCGGTTCAATGTCATCATTGTAGTCCTGCAGTGTTTGAGCTTTCTCTCGTTTAATTGCTTAGACATATGTCTAGATTAAACTCTCCTCCCTCTGTCCATGCCTGGTAATTTCGTGGAGGGTGTATTTGTGGTGACTGAAAAAGAATATATCTGGAAGTTTAGAAGTGGGTTGGAAGCACATACCGATCAGTGAGTTCAGAGGTGATAATGAGTGTGCCTTGTGCAGGTGTTTATGTGTGTGTGTTGTAGTGTGCGGTGGGGGAGAGTGATGCGACGTGGCGTTGGGGAAGCGGTGAAAATGTTTGGGGAGGAGAGGACAGGAGTGTAGGAGAAAGGGAGGCTTTGCTGGGGGGGGGGAAGTGTTGGTGGTGTGTTGGTGGTGATGGGGGGAGGGGTGTCTTTCATGAAGCAGTGTACTAATGAGGAAGAATGCGGGAGACAGTTACCCCACCTCCAACACTAGTAACCTTGCAACACTAGTAACCTCCAAGATTAGTCACCTTGCAACACTAGTCACCATGTAACACCAGTCACCTTGCAACACTAGTCACCTTGCAACACCAGTCACCTTGCAACAGCAGTCACCGTGCAACACTCACCTTGAAACAGCAGTCACCTTGCAACACTAGTCACCTTCCAACACCAGTTACCTTGCAACACTAGTCACCTTGCAACATCAGTCGCCTTGCAACACCAGTCACCTTGCAACACCAGTCACCTTGCTACGCTATTCACCTTTCAACAGCAGTCACCTTGCAACATTGCCACTGAACAGAGAGAACTTACATTCAGTAATGTCCTTAAGACTGCAGCTTCCCCTTTAAATAACAATCCTCACAGCTGCTTGATAATCTGTAGAGTTATCAACACTGAAGACTGCAAGTGAATGCTTGCAACTTAGTATCCCCTGCAGATCTCTCTCTCTCTATTTATCTATCACTTTTACACGGTTTCGCAATGTTTAAGGTTCCTAACTTTATTCACAAGCTAAGAACTGTTATCTTCATCAGCTCTCTCTCTCTCTCTCTCTCTCTCTCTCTCTCTCTCTCTCTCTCTCTCTCTCTCTCTCCCATCAAGCTGATGATCGTGTAAATCTTCACGTTCGTGGAC